>JASAMW010004719.1:0-22145 GCA_030247985.1 Epsilonema sp. ZAB3_2
GATGGTCGTCGTCCTGGACGCAAGGATGAAAAGCGTGAGGAATGCTCACACTCGTTCGTCCTTCCAGCCGTCGGCTGGCCGTCGGTGGGTATCAGATCAGCCGTCGGTGGGTACTGCTGATGCCTCTGTGGCAGAATGGTCTAATGTAATTGGCAGAATGGCGCGCACTTAGAAGACTAAACAAAACAAATGTTCTTCTGAACTATGATCCAGATTTCCTGCACTGTAACATACAACATACATACTAGAGCTCTCACGGGTACCCGGACCCGGAACCCGGACCCGGGAAAACCCGGCTTTCTTTGCTACCCGACCCGGACCCGGAAAAATAGGCTAAAATCCGGGTCGGGTCTAAAGTGTACAATTTCGCACAATTTTTGCTTTCTGCTCGATGTAGTTTGAGCATTTTCTCAAGAATAGAGGACAGTTATTTTCGAATTTCGACATTCACACGAAATATCGAGCTATATGTTTTCAAATTTCCTACCTGGAGGTTATGTATTCTTTCAAAACGAACATTGTTTATTGCTAGTCTATTGCATATGTATGTCCGTAACGTACGTACGTATAGTTCGTACTATACCACATAGTATGCTGTACGTGTACGTATGTATGGACACTAACATGTAGGGTACTGTGGGGTAAACCCGGACACGGGGGTAAACCCGGACACCTAGTATATCTCAGCAACCATGCCACCGATTGAGACAAGTATTTTACCAATCGATTCCTTGAACTCTCCTCTTTCAAATCAGCTACTATGTTCGTGACTTGCTGAAGCTACAAGTTCAGAAAAGCATAGGTGTCCGGGTTTACCCCGTGTCCGGGTTTACCTACCCCATAGTACCCTACCTATACGTAACAGCAAAATTTTCCTACTACCCGACCTGGACCCGTAACCCGCGGGTACATGGTTTCAAAACCCGGACCTGGACCCGGACCCGGATCAATGCAAAATGCCTACCCGTGAGAGCTCTAATACATACAACATACCGTATTTTTGGGTGTATATCCCCCCTGAGTATATCCCCCCCAGTGTATAACCCCCCATTGGCAAAACATAAATTTTGTCCTATGTACAGGGTGTTTCATAATATACTCGCCGGATGTTTGTGCTTATACCTCCCCACCGGAGTGTCACATTCGAATGCGGTTCAATGATGGCATGAGTGACAGTAGCCTGGGACAATGGAATCAATGGCAAGGAAGAGCTTTTGATGAAGATGGTCACCCAGTTTGTTTCTATTGCAATCAATGGGGACATGTGCAAGCAAACTGTTGGAATAGGATGCATGGAGATGGCCTTCTGAGTGACTGTTGGTCATTTCAGGATTTTCAGCCAGGTGATGACCAGATGATTGGAGGGGAAGATTTTGTCCCGATGATGGAGACTTCCAAGGGGACAATAGTGACCATCCATTCACTTTCACGCAGCCATATGAAGAGGGCCCAGTGTTTCCAGGTTTTGGGCAACCCAACCCAGACCATGCATTTGAGGAACCAGTACAACTGTTCCACCAAGATTTTCAGCAAGCATATATGGGGGAACAGGATCAGAACATGGAAGGCATGGCCAACCAATGGTGGGATACTGGAATGCACATGCCAAATTATCAGCCAATTATCATTGGGGGAGTCACCTTGAATTCAAGCAAATCAGAGAATTCACAACATACACAGGAGAAGTTGACAATGAGAGAACAAGGAAAAGCAGAACAGACAATGGGAATGGAGACAGCACAGCGAATCAAGGTTGACATGCAACAAATTGGACAGATGGCACAGGGACAAAAAGATGGCCATGAACAAAGCTTGGACCAGAAATGGTATAGATAGAACCAAAATGCACAGCACAAGTTTCACCACACATAGCAGAAAAGGTAGCCAGGCAGTCATTGGGTCTCTGGTGGTTGTCGATCAGCATGGACAAGTCATCACTATATTTTGATACGTATGATGCAAGCGGAGACATGTCCAAATCGAGGAACAAGGGGAGTGCAATTTGAATTCATATCCCTTTGAATGGCAGATGCACATGGCAGGTTTTTAAAGCAAATTAAGCCAGTAGGGTGAATGGTCATTGGTCATTATCAGCACAGACAACTTATGATACCAGTATGCAGTCGCTTCACGGGTTATGCATGCAGTGTTGACAATTTTGGGTGTTCCTGTGTCAATTAGAAATTTTGGCAAGATTGCAATGAAGGTAGACACAGAAGGTGGAAAAAAAATAGGAAGTGATCAGTTTTATCTTATTCTACATAGTAATTTGCATTTACTTTAATTTTCAGATGACACATGACTATGTAAGTTCATTGTATAGGGCGATGTATTGAATGTCAGTATGATTACAAATATGGAGTGGTGGCCTATTTTAGTCTATTTTGCAGTGAGCATATGTCTGATGTCACAGTTAGCCTATTTTAGCCACATGTAGAGTAGACTGAATCTTATTTAGAAAAGGACTTAGCATTTTGTTTTAGCAAGGCTTTTGGCATTGCAACCATTATTTATTCAGTTGGCTAAGTTCGGGACGAACTTCAATTATTCGCGGGCATGTAAGGTGCGTGGGTATATGGGCACAATATTGAGGGTATACTGTAAGGGGTTATGCTTGTTTACGGTAGAAAATTATAAAGAATGTTCTGGTAGGTACGTAAGCAGGTGACTATTATAAATTAGGCTGGCTATGATTTAGGAACATAAGGACAAAGATAAGTAAGCATATGTTGATGAATTATCAATTATTTTTAGTGCATTTGCATGTAATTAGCTAAGCGTAATAATTTGTATGTGGTAGTGCGTACGTAACGTGTAGAGATGCCAAGATTTAGAGGCTTCCATGCAAAGAGCAGTACGTATGTGTATTTCATGCTGTAATGTATTTGATGCTTGGAATGCAAGCTGCAGTAGTTTTTATGAGGTCGGCGAAAATTGTTTTCGTGATCTTCGTCGACATTTCGTAAGCTTCTTGTAGGCGTTTAAGATGGCGGAGGTGCTGTACATTTGATGCTTGGCTAGGTGCTTTGTTTTGGTTAATTGGTGGTAGTATTTAGAGGAGGTGCGCATGTCGAGTTGGTAGTTTTAGCTTGGAAGTTTAGTTATTGGTTGCTTCGAGATAAAGTTCGGTTGAATAAAGAAAAGAAGAAAGACCAGGCAACGAGCGCATCACACTAGTAAGCTCTTACGCGTGAGCGCGTAAGAGCAAAAAGAATGGGAACAGAATGGGAACAGAGCAGGAACAGAATGGGAACAGAATGGGAACAGACTGGGAACAGACCGGGAACAGAATGGGAACAGAATGGGAACAGACCGGGAACAGAACGGTAACAGAACGGGAACAGACTGGGAACAGACTGGGAACAGACTGGGAACAGAATGGGAACAGAACGGGAACAGAATGGGAACAGAATGTGAACAGAACAGGAACAGACCGGGAACAGAATGGTAACAGAACGGGAACAGAATGGGAACAGAATGGGAACAGAACGGGAACAGAACAGGAACAGAATGGGAACAGAATGGGAATGGAATGGGAACAGAACGGGAACAGAATGGGAACAGAATGGGAACAGAGAACGGAAAAAGAATGGGAACAGAATGGGAACAGAACAGGAACAGAATGGGAACAGAATGGGAACAGACTGGGAACAGACCGGGAACAGAACGGGAACAGAATGGGAACAGACCGGGAACAGAATGGTAACAGAACGGGAACAGAATTGGAACAGAATGGGAACAGACTGGGAACAGAATGGGAACAGAACGGGAACAGAACGGGAACAGAACGGGAACAGAATGGGAACAGAACAGGAACAGAATGGGAACAGAATGGGAACAGAACGGGAACAGAATGGGAACAGACATGGGAACAGAATGGGAACAGAATGGGAACAGAATGGGAACAGACATGGGAACAGAATGGGAACAGAACGGGAACAGAATGGGAACAGAACGGGAACAGAATGGGAACAGAACGGGAACAGAATGGGAACAGAATGGGAACAGAACGGGAAAAAGAATGGGAACAGAATGTGAACAGAACGGGAACAGAACAGGAACAGAATGGGAACAGAACGACATACTTTTTGTGAAATTTCACACCTTTTCTTTCTGTGCTTGTTGGTGACTTTTTATGAATCCAAGCACACGAATCTAAACTAAATATCATTAGGATATTGCCTAGGTTTCATTTCATACCCTCGACATCTGCAATTGGCACGCAGGTTCCCTTGGCCATTGGGCTCAAAAACTTCTCCAATCAACGAATGAACAAAAATTATTGGGAAGCAGGCTGTACGTACAGATAGATAGAATTATTTTTTGGTTCATGTTTGTTTAGTACGTACGTACGTACGCACCTAATACCTATGCTTACGCATGCTGTGCGGTACGTAAGTACTACATAACAAAATTCGATGTGGAATTGAAAGTGTCGTTGTGCCCCAGCAAAACTTTTGCAACAACTGTTACGACCACCAATAAATTCGCCTGAAATAAGGCCACACATTTTACCAGATTTACCGGGTAAAAATTTCTGACTTACCGGTTTTACCGGGTAAGGATTTCTGAAAAAGGTAAAATTACCAGTTTACAGGGTTGCCTATCATTATCATAATTATCACATCATAATTGCTAACTGGGCTGTTTTGAATTTTAATAATCATATTATATTATATTGAAATTAAATAGGGTGTGTTATTATCACCAGTGGCCCGCTACAGCTTCGCAGTAAAACCTTTTGCAAATTTGGCAACCCTTTTGCAGATCTGGCAACCCTGTTGTATTCTATACTGTAGATCTTGAAACTTATTTATGTATCTAATCTGGCAACCATTTTGGACAGCTGGCAAAAAGTTACACATCTGGCAACCCTTTCAAAGAGTTGGCAACCCTATCGCATCGCAGATCTGGCAACCTGTTTTGCTTAGATCTAGCCAACCGTTTTGTGCATCTGCAGGCAACCCTTTTTGCACGTTTGCAATCTGGCAGCCTTTTTGCAGACCTGGCAACCCTTTTGCAGACCTGGCAACCCTTTTGCAGATCTGGCAACCCTTTGGAACATCTTTCGCTTAGTGTCATTTGTTGCACTTTCGGGCATGACCATTTGCAAACGCTGTCTGGAAAAAATGCGTCATTTAGTTTCTGTGTACTCTTAGTACTAAAATATCGATTATTGATCGATTATTGGTGATTGGCTGATCAGATCAAATCAAAAATCGAAGGGCTTCGGTTTGATTTTTCTGTTGCAAAGTTTGATTATTTTACCCGGACATGTGGAAGACGAAGAAAAGAAACTGCAGCCTGTAGCTGTTAGCACTAAAGTATCGATTATTGGTGATCGGCTGATCAGATCAAAAATCGCAGGCCTTTCTGGCGTTCTCGTGGCCATAAGCTCTCGAAAGAGTCCCGAATGGATGCAGTAGCTGCAAAATTGAATGAGTTATGAGTGAATCTGCGCGCTATTAGTACCAAAATATCGATTATCGATCGATTATTGGTGATCGGCTGATCGGATCAAAAATCGAAGGCCTTCTGGCCACCCTCGGGGTCATAAGCTTTCGAATGAGGTATAGATGAACGCTGTAGCTGCAAAACTGAGCGAGTGTATAGCATCACAGACAGACAGACACACACACAGAGATCAGCCCTATTTGTTGGTAGATATTATATTATATTAAAATTAAGGCAAGGTTTCCCTGGTGTGTGCATTGTTCACGGACACCCTCAAAATTTCGCATTTCCTATTCGGTTCATAAATAAGTACTACAACACATGGGGAATCGAATGCAAAAAACCGCATCTCAAAATTCGTAATTTTCAGTTTTCTGCTGATGACGTGAGCTGATAGCCCAACTGATTTTACGTATTTTACAAAAAGACCGGGTCGAAAATTCGCACCCAGTCCTGAGATATAAGGCCTCAAAGTTGAGCACAATTTGACCTTAATTTTTCACTTTTTCACCCTAAAATGGGGGTAAATAGCCCCACAGTGGGGCTTTGGGGCTATAAATTTGCACACACATAGACCCTATGGGGGTACATGTTCAGACAAATTTTGAGCCCTCTAGCCCTCTTGGTTCAGGACTTAAAGCTGTTTTTGCTGAAAATCCGAAAATTGGAATTTTTTCATAATTTTCAAAATTTTGAGAGAGTTAGTCCGTGTGCCCGCTGTTTTATTTCTGAATCTTGTAGAGCAGAAAATTTGCTACAAGATAGGCTACATTTGAAAAGAAGGTCACCTATGGGAAATTTTCACAGCAAGGCCTCAAAGAGTGGCAAGTAAGGGTTTTAAGAGTGTGCGTTTTCCCCATTTTTCAAGATAAATCAACAATATCACGGATACTCTCTCCTCAAAAGTAGCCTATCTTATGTAAAATTTGATGAAGATTTAGAAAAAAATATTTTTGCCCCCAAAAAAGTAAACCCTACCCCAAAAATGTTCAAAAATTGTCAATCAATTACATCTTTTGTAAGATTATATGCTAGGGGTTAACTTTTTTGGGGGCAAAAATACTTTTTTCTAAATCTTCATCAAATTTTACATAAGATAGGCTACTTTTGAGGAGAGAGTATCCGTGATATTGTTGAGTTAGCTTGAAAAATGGGGAAAACGCACACTCTTAAAACCCTTACTTGCCACTCTTTGAGGCCTTGCTGTGAAAATTTCCCATAGGTGACTTTCTTTTCAAATGTAGCCTATCTTGTAGCAAATTTTCTGCTCTACAAGATTCAGAAATAAAACAGCGGGAACACGGACTAACTCTCTCAAAATTTTGAAAATTATGAAAAAATTCCAATTTTTGGATTTTCAGCAAAAACAGCTTTAACTCCTGAACCAAGAGGGCTAGAGGGCTCAAAATTTGTCTGAACATGTACCCCCATAGGGTCTATGTGTGTGCAAATTTATAGCCCCAAAGCCCCACTGTGGGGCTATTTACCCCCATTTTAGGGTGAAAAAGTGAAAAATTAAGGTCAAATTGTGCTCAACTTTGAGGCCTTATATCTCAGGACTGGGTGAGAATTTTCGACCCGGTATTTTTGTAAAATACTACGTAAAATCAGTTGGGCTATCAGCTCACGTCATCAGCAAAAAACTGAAAATTACCCCCCTGTCCACGCAATTCTCAATACTACCTGACATCGCATTTTAAATGTTTGATGCCTGGTTAGGTCCATTTGTACACATTTCTGCTCTTTATGGATGCATTAAAATACGTTTTCATATCAAAATTATCAATATTATCAAATTAAATTAAAGGTCTAATCAATATATTATATTATATTAAAATTAAATTGAGGGTCTTTATATCATATCATATTATATTAAAGGGGTTCGCCGTGGCGAAATCCAGCAGGTAAGGCTGCTATGCTGGGGTGATAGAGCAAGTTCTAAGCTTTCATTTGATGTATATATTGTATGTTCGAAAATCGCTGGTTGCGCTGTTACAAGCTGTTGAAGTTTCTGTTTAGTACAGGTCCAGTTCAGGGGCCAATTTTCGAGGTTTTTGGCTTGTATCTCTGGCGGGATGGCAGGTAGCCATGAGATCTGTACATGAACAGGCGTGGTTTCCGCCGACCTATCTCATGGTACCTTGCTTTTCTATTTTTAGCGAGAATTGATGAAGTTATAAGCAAAATGCTTCGAATTTTAGTGGTGTCCACTCCGTTGTGGACAGCACTAAAATTCGAAGCATTTTGCTTATAACTTCATCAATGGTAGAGAGAATTTGAAAAGCAAGGTACCATGAGATAGGTCGGCGGAAACCACGCCTGATAATGTGCAGATCTCATGGCTACCTGCCGTCCCGCCAGAGATACAAGCCAAAAACCTCGATAATTGGCCCCTGAACTGGACCTGTACTAAATAGAAACTTCAACAGCTTGTAACAGCGCAACCAGCGATTTTCGAACATACAATATATACATCAAATGAAAGCTTAGAACTTGCTCTATCAACCCAGCATAGCAGCCTTACCTGCTGGATTTCGCCACGGCGAACCCCTTTAAAATTTAATTTTGATAGGCAACCCTGCCAGCTTACCGGGTAAAATGCCATGCAGCCGGTATGCACCAATAGTAGATATGGTCGGGTTTACCCCGCAGTACCCTACTCCTGGTCTGCAGGAGTGCACACAAACTGCTCAGCACTTCCATTGTGAACTGTCTCTGACCAGACTATAGAATAGGAGATACTTCGACGAGGTTGATGATGCTAACAACTTCTTTGTAGGTTGGCTGTGTCCTACTTGGAGCCGTATGAGCGTATGCTGGTGCAGAGCGAACCATGCGTTCAACTGCTTCGCTTGCTCATGTCACTGGCGAGCTTGGGCGAAAAGGATCTATTGGCGCCGGCCAAACGCACCATTCAAAAATTTTCTTCACCGGAATGGACAAGGCATATACCATTCGAAAGAGCAAGAGCTGAGCTATGCAATGAGCTACGTAGGTGCCGTCTCTGTACACCGTTGCCGGGCTTGGCAATCTTTGGTCAAAGTTGGGCCTAAAGTTGCCAATTTTTAAAAAAATCGACACCACGTTTGTCTTAATATCTCGATTATGGTAGGGGTTAAAAATTTCGTTCGAAATGTGTGTAATTCCGCGAAGAATGGGAAGTTGAACAAAAAAACCGCATGCGAAAACCCCTACTGGTTGCCGAGATATAGCCGTTTATGCGAGGAAGGTCCAAAATTTCAGCGGTAAACAGTAGTGCGCTACACACAGAGCGAGTAAACTCACGGGGAATTCCCCATACGTATGCGATGAAGCATAGGGAGGCCGGTGAATTCACCGTGAGTTTGAAACTCACCGTCGTGTGAACACGTGAGAAAAATTTTGCGCTTGGGAGCAAGTGAGAATGCTCCACACAAAAAATAAAACTCGAAGTTCAAACTCACCGTCGAATTCCCCGTGAGTTTACTCACCACGTGTGTAGCCCACTAGTGTCACTAAAGTTGGCCAAACTTGAACGGCCGTATCTCGCTAACGGTTAAGCGCAGAAGGGTCGGAATTGTCGCATCTTACATAACTTTTTACGCGCTTTCGAACGAGCTAGGTTTGGTCGAAATCGGAGATCTACCGGTTTCAGCCTTTGCCCCGCTCTTTCGTGGACCTTCTCTATTATTAGAAAGTTCTGTATCTAGCTTAGCTTCTATAGGCAGCGCATCATGCGGTTTTCTGATAGCATGCTTGCTTTTAGGGTTTGTTTGGAAAATACCAGTGGCCCTTTGCAGCTTCGCAGCAGTAAAGGTGACAATCTCTATGCATCTGGCAACCCGTTTGCAAATCTGGCAAACCTTTTGCAGATCTGGCAACCCTGTTGTAGATCATGATCTCTCAACTTATTATGGACCTGGCAGCCATTTTGGGTAGTTGGCTAAAAGTTGCATATCTGGCAACCCTATCGCAGAGTTGGCAACTGTATGATGGTAGATTTGGCAACCCCTTTTCCGCGTAGATCTGACAATCTTGCACAGCATCAGTCGAAAATGGTGCATGTAGCAACCCTTTTGCAGGTCTGGCAGCCCTTTTGCGCATTTAGCAATCTGGCAAACCCTTTGCAGATCTGGCAACCCTTTAGCGCATCTCGCGTTTTTTCCCGTTTGCATTTTCGGGCGTGACCATTTGCTAACGCTGGCTTGAAAACCTGCGTCGTTTGGTTTCTGCGGCATTTAGTACTAAAATATCGATTATCGATCGATTATTGGTGATCGGCTGATCAGATCAAACATCGAAGGCCTTCCTGGAGTCCTCGAGGGCATAAGCTCTTTGAAGAGCCCTAGATGGATGCTGTAGCTGCAAAATTGAGTGAGTGTGAGCGAATCTGCGCGCTTTTAGTACTAAAATATCGATTATCGATCGATTATTGGTGATCGGTTGATCATATCACAAATCGAAGGCCTTCCTGGCGTCCTCGAGGGCATAAGCTCTTTGAAGAGCCCTAGATGGACGCTGTTGCTGCAAAATTGAGTGAGTGTGAGCGAATCTGCGCGCTTTTAGTACTAAAATATCGATTATCGATCGATTATTGGTGATCGGTTGATCATATCACAAATCGAAGGCCTTCCTGGCGTCCTCGAGGGCATAAGCTCTTTGAAGAGCCCTAGATGGACGCTGTTGCTGCAAAATTGAGTGAGTGTGAGCGAATCTGCGCGCTTTTTGTACTAAAATATCGATTATCGATCGATTATTGGTGATCGGCTGATCAGTTCAAAAATCGAAGGCCTTCCTGGCGCCCTTGGGCTTATAAGCTTTCGAATGAGCCATTGGTGAACGCTGTAGCTGCAAAACTGAGCGAGTTTTTCGCATCACAGACAGACAGACACACACACACACAGACACACATCAGCCCTATTTGTTAGTAGAAGAGAGAGGAGAGAGCAGCAAACTGTTAGGCAAGTTGAAATTTCACGACGTACGATACCGTTTTGGAGCATTTCCGAAACAACTGTCTAGGTGTACCTATGTTTGACAATGCGCTAATTTTATTTGTCGAACATTTTTCTGTACAGTCAAGAACACGTCGATCATTTTGTTTGTGTGTATATGTCGTAGCTGGTTCTCAAATTGAGCAAGATTTCAAATCTTGCCAGCTGGATGTTGAATTCTGAAACCAGCTAGCTGGAAATAGAATTCGGTTTCCAGCTAGCTGGTAGTGAAATTTTTGTAAAGTGTATTTTTTTATCGACACCTTTAGAAAGATACGCAACATTGTGTTAGATCAGTTGGTCATAGTGACCATACAAGTACATTAGAGCAAAGGCTAGCCCTGTACTTGAATGACCAATAGCCATCTTGTGAGTAAGTTGAGATGAAACGTCTTGGCTTGGCACTGTCAAAATTCCAAGCTGTCATCGTTCTTTTGGTTAAAAAAGAAGTTGTCATCGCAAGTGAACTTGGCAGTGAACTTGGCAGCAAAAAGCCAGTTTACAGTCTGTGGCTGATAAGAGTTCATTGTGGAACTCAAGTCGTTTTGCATACGGCCTATAGAAAAAACGGATTCCTGTTCATGCTTTATTGTACTCCTGTTCTGGAAGAGTAGGTGTACATGCAATGTGCACATCACCCATGAGGTCTATAAAGAACTGTCTCTGGCCAGACTATAGCTAATAAGAATTTCACTCAATAAAACGTCTATCAGTCTGAAACAACCTAATAAACTCTAAAATACAGTCCGCGACACGTGACAAGTCTGTCCCCGCGGCGCGCGGTGGAAGCGGGGAGAGCGCGAGGAGACACTGGGGAGACACCGCGTGACTCGCGCGGAGTAATGGAGACGGAAAAAGAAAAGAAAGAAAAAAAAAGAAATTGAACAGAAGAAAACGAGTGAGTAGGCCTAACAAAGCATTATTTTACCACAAATTGCGATGCTACAAGAGCATAGAACACAGAAGTTGAAGCAAGGAGACAGGAGGATTCCAAAACACGTCAAAATTATTCTCCTTTCTTTGTTTCATTTCTCCTCCTTTCACGTACCCCTAAAGCGCGCGCTCTAGGGGTACGTGCTGCTTTTCTCCTCCGCTTCACCGGGCGGACCGCGCGCGCACACCGGGCGGCCTCCGGGGAGGGCGCGGGGATCCAGACTTGTCACGTGTCGCGCACTGTAATTCTACTCTGCAAGTGGAGTGGACCAGCATCTTTGTCACTCATCGAAGTGCTCACCTGTTGAAATGCCACTCATTATTTATGCCCTTCTTATTGGATGAGGTGAAAAATATATTTATACCATGTAAAGCAATGCCAGTCTTTGCTGAGTGTCAAAAAAAGATTACATAAAAACGGGATATATTTGGAGATTTCATTTCCAGCTAGCTCTTGGGCAAATTTTCGAAGGATTTTGGAACAAGCTAGCTGGAGATCAAATTCTACAACCAGCTAGCAAGATTTGAAATCTTGCTCCATTTGAGAACCAGCTACGACATACAGTTGAAATCCTGTATGACACCATATGCACCAGTTGAAATATGTGTACATATATTATGCAGCAGATCAAGCATATATGCTATTGCCAATGCTTACATAGCTAATATCAGTGAGAAAAAACCAATAAAATTATGCACATAACCTAGTGGTTCGAAGTGTGCATATGCACGCGGGTGTGGCAATGGTGGAGGCGGCGCTATATCGCGCCGCCTGTTGCTGTAAAACAGAAAGTACCTGCATAAAAAACGGCCTACGCTACAACGCATACGTAATGGACTTAAATGCCACCCAACGGTTACTACTCATCGATCGATCGATTTTGTATCCACCATATGCAATAAGAGCCTAGTGCTTGCTCGCTAGCAGGGATGCCAATTCAAATAGGATTTTAAATAAAATGAATATGAATATGATTATTGAAGGTGTGCTTTGAATTACCGTATTTTTGGGTATATAGCCCCATGGGCTATACAAAAATCGAGAGGTCTGATGAGGGGTTATACACTGGGGGGATGTACATGGGACAAAATTTTTGTTTCTGAAAGGTGTGTAGAGGCATGTTTTTGACGTCAAAAGTACGTGTTTAAGGGCATAATCTGGTTAAAACAGGGTTAATCTAGCATAAGACATGGTCTCCTAAGCTTATAGGCATAGTAGCATGGTGTAGGAGTAGCTATAGCTAGCTTATCACCAGCTTACATAGGTTGGTTAGGTACCTTCCAGTACATGGGGGGGTTATACACCAGCGGGGATATATGTACAGGGTGTCCAAACTAAATTTGCACAACTTTCAATTGACCATAACTCCCGTTTTAAGCGGCAGAGAAAGATGGGGCCTAACTTTTCTGAAAGCTCAATTCAAGTGCTATAATATGGTATGTCTGCCGTTTCGCTATGACTTACCGTTTGCGAGTTAGAACGATTCCCGCAAAACACCTCAAAAATGATTTTGGCCAAACTGAATGCACATCAATTTCCCTTTTTGGCTGCATTTTTCTTGCTTCAGCCAGAGATAATCTGTCATAAATATGAGTATTGTTCATTGATACCCTTTTATTGCCTCATATTGGATGATTTTCACCTTCTGGATGAATTTGTGCACTTTATTGTCCATTTTCACTCTCCCATGCTGAACTGTCACACTGCAATGCCACTCTTTCGGTTAGTTTTGATAATTTTGGTCAAAAAAGCTCTTCTAGGTGCAAAAATCCAATCTCCACTGGTGTGGTACATTGGGAAATATTGCTGGTCAATTATTTTCCTCTTTCACATTCGTACTACACGTTTTAGCACAGTTATCAATCAATTAGCTGTGCAGGCTAGAAAGTCGCCAAAATCCAGTTTGGCCAAAATAATTTTTGAGGTGTTTTGCGGGAATCGCTCTAACTCGCGAACGGTGAGGCAGAGCGAAACGGCAGACATATCATTTATAGCTCTTGAATTGAGCTTTCAGATGAGGTAGGTCCCATCTTTCTCTGCCGCTTAAAACGGGAGTTATGGTCAATCGAAAGTTGTGCAAATTTAGTTTGGACACCCTGTACATAGGACAAAATTTATGTTTTGCCAATGGGGGGTTATACACTGGGGGGATATACTCAGGGGATATACACCCAAAATTACGATATATTTGAATATGAATATTATCAAATAATTCAATGCCTGAATTTAATTTGAATATGAATATTTAATTTTGATATCTTGGTTGAGATTTTTTGACTGAAAAGTTGACAGTAACTACAGGAGTTGCTGTGCTGAGACTTTTTTGACTATTGGAGCTGCCACAAAACATTGGTATTTACTTCGAGCATAAAAGTATGTACCAAGTCGGAAAAAAAGAACATGTGAAAAAACACTAGTATGTGAACCACATTCTCTGTGGAACTCTCCAAAATACATTTTGATAATTATGATAATATTGATTATTCATATTATTCAATTTATACAAATTATTCAAATTATTCATATTATTGCTTCCAATTAATTTGAATATGAATATGATTATTGCAAGCTGTCTTTAATTAAAATGAATATGAATATGAATTATCAAAATAAAAAAATTCTGTTTTCAATTTGAATATGAATATAATTTGAATATGAATAGGCAACCCTGGTCGCGAGGCGACCCCTCTGAATTTTAACTTAAAATCGAGGTTAAAACGAGGTTAATCAGGTTAATCAGTATAATCGAGGTTAAAACGAGGTTAACGAGGTTAAATCGAGGTTAAAATCGAGGTTAAAACCGAGGTTAAAACCTCGATTTTCAGTGCAAGTTGCGATCGGTAATCGGACGCGAAGGTTGGCGCCATCGTCTTTCTTACTCATTTGTTTCTTTTCGCGCCGACTACCGATCAAAAGTTGCACTGAAAATCAAGGTTAATTCGGAGGGGTCGCCTCGTGGCCAAACACTGGTTCTTATCGCATATGGTGAATACAACATAATGTATACAACAATATGTGTACATGTAATGTACTACCTTGGTACTAAATATGACAGGTGAGCAGGGTTGCCTATCATTATCAAAATTATCATATTATAATTGCTAACTTGGCCATTTTGAATTTTAGTAATCATATTATATTATATAAAAATTAAACAGGGCGTGCTATTATCATATTATACAGGGTGTTTCATAATAAACTCTCCGGATGTTTGTGTTTCTATGTCCACAACGGGGTGTCATTTTTAAATGCGGTCTTTTGCAATAAGTAGCCAAGGCTTCAACGTTTATGCATGCAAAATTTCAACTTTCTAGACCAGCAGGAAGCGGCTCAAAACAGCTCAGAAAGGCTGGCCCCAGAAATCGAGGATTTGCCTTATATTGTACCACAATAAAGAGCATATTCTACCATCCAAAAGCTAATACTGTACGTTTTCAAATCCTGTTCAACATTCCACATAAGACGCGGCAGAACCAAATCTACTACGCCACTGTGAAGAAAATTGGAAAAAATCATCCGTAGAGTGCTAACTTCGGCCTCAACTTGGGTTTATCCCCCATAGTGAAAAAAACGTAAATTTTTGGGTCCGAAAGTTGGGCTGTCATAACTTCCTTGGTAGAAAGACTACAGGGCTGAAATTTTGCCTGCACAATTGTAGAAGCCTTAGCTACCAAATGTAAAAGAGCGCACTGAAATCGAACACTCGGATGATGAATGAGAGGCACAAACATCCAGAGAGTTTATTATGAAACACCCTATATTATATTAAAATTCAAAGCGTTAATTTTAATAAAAAATTATCAAAATTAATTTTGATACTACAGTAATTTCGAGCTATTTCACATGAGAAAGGTGAAAACTGCAGGAATTCTGTGCAGCACGCACTTGTATCAGAGCAATAATGGTGTTTGAAACAACCTAAATTGAAATGTTTGATGCCTCACCGATGCTATTTAGGCCCACGTGTACACAATTCTGTTCTTCATGGATGCATAAAAACTCGTTTTCCTATATCAAAATTATCAATATATCAAATTAAATTAAAGGTCTAATCACTATATCATATAATATTATATTAAAATTAAATTGAGGGTCTTTATATCATATCATATTATATTAAAATTAAAATTTAATTTTGATAGGCAACCCTGCAGGTGAGCAACAATGTGAAGCAGTTTGAATATGAATATGAAGAATATGAAGCAGTTTGAAGAATAGTGCCCTTTCAAAATTCTCACTCCCTCCCTTCGCTCAGAAAATAGGGCCCTGTTTGAGAGGACCCGTGACGGCAGAAAGGGGGTAGAAAAGAGGAGAGGTCTGTGCCCTTCCGCTACAAAAGGGTCAGAACAATTGCTCTGCGCCTTACCGTTGGCGAATAATAGCGATTCCCATGAACCCCGTCAAAAAAATTTTTGACATCGTAAAAAGACACCTTTTTAGCGACATTTTTCTGAGCTCTTCCTCATTTCAAGTTCGTGATCCAGTGAAAGCAAGCATACAGCACAAAACGTGCCATTCATGCAATGCAATGTGTATGTAGGCGCAATACTAGGCCGCGGCCGCACTACAGTACGTCATATTTCACATACGTACACTGTGTAGTAGGTGCACCTACACTATACCACTGGTGGACACCCAGCTAACAGCCAAACCGAGTAAAATCGAGTAAATTTCACTTGGTAGTTCTTGATACCTGAGTAAAAACGAGTAAACTTTACTCGGCTGGGACCTTACTCGAGTAAAGTTGTGCAGTTTCCCGAGTAATATTGCTGCGGGACAATAGTAGAAAAAAGTATCTCGAGTAAAAAAGAGAAGTCGTTTTCCAACTTTTCTCCTCTTTGGAGGAGATATCCACGGCAAAATTAGCTTGCAACAACTTCTTAAAGAGGGACTCGCATAAAAAAAGTTGTTGTCGTGAAATAAAAAATAAATAGTCAGAATATATGCAATTTTTAATGACAAATTTGAAAATAAAAAGAAAATTTTAAAAATCCCTTAACAGTCGGTTTTTACACGCATTTCAATGTTTGAAGGCCCCTTAGACCTTAAAAACGCCCGATACTTAACTTCTTAACCCCACTATCAGATTCCCCATTAAATTTGCTACAAAACCATACTACACTTTTTCCCTAGAGTTTGACCACGTATACATCAAAGTAGTCCAAAACCAACCACATGTTTGCCCTTTTGGCTACTGTTCCAGAACATCAGCTTATACTGATTGTATGAGAAAAAGCTGGACTTGCAGTCAGTTTTTCGCCACATGACATATAGTGACCCATCTCTGATGAAGAACACATGAATGGTTTTGTAGCAAATTTAGTGGGGAATCTGATAGTGGGGTTAAGAAGTTGCATATCGGACGTTTTTAAGGTCTAAGGGGCCTCCAAAACCTTCAAATGCATGTAAAAACCGACGGTTAAGGAATTTTTAAAATTTTCTTTTTATTTTTAAATTGTCATTAAAAATTGCGTACATTCTGACTATTTGTTTTTTATTTCGCGACAACAACTTTTTTTATGCGAGTCCCTCTTTAAAGTGCAACAACTGCGAACAGGGTGCGTACCTTTACTTGAAATACTCTAAAACTACGTGATTTTCAGGGGCATACTTGAAATACTCTAAAACTACTTGATTTCACGAGTACATTCGACGTGATACTTAAATTGAGAGTGCGTGAAGTGAGTGAAGGCAAAAGTATGATCTGGCAGGCAACATTTTTGAGCAATTTTGAAAAATTTTCTCGCCTTCGGCGAGCTATTTCACCAAAATTACTGTATGTTTGCACAAATGCCGCTCCTCCGCTGGTGTGTGGTGTCATAATGAAGTCGCTGGACTGTGCATTAGTTGCAGTTGCAGTGGCGAGGGCTGCACAGAAAGCGTGAATTTCTTTAGCAAGCAAGCCCCAAGCTGCTCTGCATCCCATGCAAGCTGCTGATGCTGCGCATATTGCTGATGTCTGTACATACCAGAACTGCCTGAAGCTGCTATTACTCCGGTTACTGCCACTGCCCCTGTTTGCCCCTGCTGCTGCCGCTTGGTTGGTATATATGTACATTCATGCAATTGTTCATAGAGACCAATACTGGCTGTTGCCCCTCCCAGACCTGCCTCAAACCTTGTACTTTTGGGTGTGACAGTAGTGGGCTACACACGTGGTGAGTAAACTCACGGTGAATTCGAACTTCGAGTTGAACTTCGAGTTTTATTTTTCGTGTAGAGCATCCTCACTTGCTCCCACGCGTAAAATTTTTCTCACGTGTTCTCATAATCTCATGTGGTGAGTTTGAAACTCACGGTGAATTCACCGGCCTCCCTATGCTTCATCACATACTTATGGGGAATTCCCCGTGAGTTTACTCACCACGTGTGTAGCGCGTTAGTGGTGAAAAGTGGGTAATATGAGTGCAAAATCGCAAAAACCGGATATGCTCCAGGCGCACTTGACTTTAGACTGTTGCAGTGCACTGACCTACCGTAAATCCAGACATTTTCGTAGTCGTTTAATTTTCGTACAATTCGTACAAAAAAGTTTGTCCGAAAATTAAGAAACGTTTTCTGTAAGGAATGAGAGTAGCCGATAGTGTACGCGGATGGGGGGGGGGGGGGGGTATTTTTGGAAATCGAGATAATATGCCTATCGGATTCCCCATCAAAAACTGCATATGTGGATGAATTTTGAAAGAAAATTTTCTTCAGGCATCATCGAGATATTGAGGGGTAAAGGTTGGAAGGTCGCATTTTGCCGTTTTTCAGTATTTTCAGCCATATTTCAGCAACCAGAGTGTGTAGCGGGCTACAATTTGGCACACATATATGCCCCATAGGGACCCATGTCTGGACCAAATTTGAGCCCAATCTGCCACTTGTATGGCGAGATATAGTGTCGGAAAGCTCAAACTTAGAGGGCGGATGTGGCAAAGATTTCCCCATAATGACGGCGAAGATCGATTTTGGAAATTTCCTTCGGTCAACTCATGTAGTTTTTCAAGACGAATCGATTCAACCCCCATGTCTCGAGACGATTTTGCCTCCTCGCAGAGAAAACCCACTTGTACAGGGCGTTTCGCAATAAATTGTGCGAAAACGTTGCAAAACATGCCGTACAAGTGGGTTTTCTTGGTGAGGAGGCAAAATCGCGTCGAGACAGGTGGGTCGGATCGATTCAGCATGTAAAACTGCATAAGTTCACCGAAGGAAATTTGAAAAATCGATCCTCGCCTTCACTATGGGAAATCTTTGCCACATCTGCCCTTTAAGTATTTTGCACCTGTTGCAAATTCGGTTATATGAATACCACGGCGCGAATACATGCCCTGCACTGACAGAAACATGGGCACCTTGAAATTAGAAAGGACTTTAAGAGAAGGTCCACGAAAGAGCGACGGTGCAGCCCAGTATGGGGGCCTGAAACCGGCTGATCTCCGATTTCGATGATACCTAGCTCATTCGAAAGCTCGTCAAAAGTTATGCAAGTAAGATGCGACAATTCCGACACTTCTGCGCTTAATTATTTGCGAGATACGGCCGCTCAAGTTTGGCCAACTTTAGTGAGACTTTTTATCACTGAATTTTCGAACCTTCCTCGCAGCGATTCTTCTACAGTATATCCATGTGGTTTTTGTTTCAACTCCCCATTCTTTGCAAAATACATACTTTCGAAGAAAATCTACTGTACCATATTCGAGATATGGACAAACGGGGTCGATCGAAAATGACAGCGGAGGCCCAACGACCAAAGATGCCAATCGCAGCAACGGCAGAGACCACCTAGCCATGAAAGCCAACTCTGTCTCAAGTAGCCAGCCACCGAGAAAAACAGCCAGGCAAGCAGACGCACGCAGGCACAAACACAACACCAAGAGACAAACGCAAACAGCACAAAGCCAGAAAGAGCAGGCAACGAACCGATACCGACAGCACCGCAACAAAAACACAACGAGCAACACCCACCCGCTCAGAGGCCAAAACAAAAACCACCAAAAAAACAAAAACGCACCAGACAAAGCCCAGCCCAAAACGCACAAAAAAGCAACAAACCAGCAAACAGCAAACCACAAAGAACAAGAGGCCACAAAGCTAGGCCCTCACACCCCATTAAACGGCCATATCTCACGCTGTCAATTTTCAAGAAATCGACACTACGTTTGTCCAATATCTCGATATGGTACAGGTTATAAATTTTGTTCGATTTTGTTCGAAAGTATGTAATTTTGCAAAGAATGGGGAGTTGAACAAAAAAAACCGCATGCGAATATACCTATTGGTTGCCGAGATATGGCCGTTTATGCGAGGAAGGTTCGAAAATTCAGTGATAAAAAGTCTCACTAAAGTTGGCCAAACTTGAGCGGCCGTATCTCGCTAACAATTAAGCGCAGAAGTGTCGTAATTGTCGCATCTTACATAACTTTTGACGAGCTTTCGAATGAGCTAGGTATCATCGAAATCGGAGATCAGCCGGTTTCAGGCCCCCATACTGGGCTGCACCGCTCTTTCGTGGACCTTCTCTTAAAGTCCTTTCTAATTTCAAGGTGCCCATGTTTCTGTCAGTGCAGGGCATGTATTCGCGCCGTGGTATTCATATAACCGAATTTGCAACAGGTGCAAAATACTTAAAGGGCAGATGTGGCAAAGATTTCCCATAGTGAAGGCGAGGATCGATTTTTCAAATTTCCTTCGGTGAACTTATGCAGTTTTACATGCTGAATCGATCCGACCCACCTGTCTCGACGCGATTTTGCCTCCTCACCAAGAAAACCCACTTGTACGGCATGTTTTGCAACGTTTTCGCACAATTTATTGCGAAACGCCCTGTACAAGTGGGTTTTCTCTGCGAGGAGGCAAAATCGTCTCGAGACATGGGGGTTGAATCGATTCGTCTTGAAAAACTACATGAGTTGACCGAAGGAAATTTCCAAAATCTGATCTTCGCCGTCATTATGGGGAAATCTTTGCCACATCCGCCCTCTAAGTTTGAGCTTTCCGACACTATATCTCGCCATACAAGTGGTGGATTGGGCTCAAATTTGGTCCAGAATTGGGTCCCTATGGGGCATATATTATGTGTGCCAAATTGTAGCCCGCTACACACTCTGGTTGCTGAAATATGGCTGAAAATGCTGAAAAACGGCAAAATGCGACCTTCCAACCTTTACCCCTCAATATCTCGATGATGCCTGAAGAAAATTTTCTTTCAAAATTCATCCACATATGCAGTTTTTGATGGGGAATCCGATAGGCATATTATCTCGATTTCCAAAAATACCCCCCCCCCCCCCCCCAACCGCGTACACTATCGGCTACTCTCATTCCTTACAGAAAACGTTTCTTAATTTTCGGACAAACTTTTTTGTGCGATTGTACGAAAATTAAACGACTACGAAAATGTCTGGATTTACGGTAGGTCAGTGCACTGCAACAGTCTAAAGTCAAGTGCGCCTGGAGCATATCCGGTTTTTGCGATTTTGCACTCATATTACCCACTTTTCACCACTAACGCGCTACACACGTGGTGAGTAAACTCACGGGGAAAAAAATTCCCCATAAGTATGTGATGAAGCATAGGGAGGCCGTGATTGACCGTGACTTTCAAACGCACCGCATGAGATTCTGAGAACACGTGAGAAAAATTTTACTCGTGAGAGCAAGTGAGGATGCTCTACACGAAAAATAAAACTCGAAGTTCAACTCGAAGTTCGAATTCACCGTGAGTGTACTCACCACGTGTGTAGCCCACTACTGTCACACCCAAAATTACAAGGTTTGAGGCAGGTCTGGGAGGGGCAACAGCCAGTATTGGTCTCTATGAACAATTGCATGAATCTACATATATACCAACCGAGCGGCAGCAGCAGGGCCAAACAGGGGGAGGGGCAGTAACCGGAGTAATACGCAGGCTTCGGGCAGTTCTGGTATGTACAGACATCAGCAATATGCGCAGCATCAGCAGCTCGCATGGGATGCAGAGCAGCTTGGGGCTTGCTTGCTAAAGAAATTCTCGCTTTCTGTGCTGCCGGCGCCACTGCAACTGCAACTAATGCGCAGTCCAGCGACTTCACTATGACACCACACACCAGCGGAGGAGCGGCATTTGTGCAAACATACAGTAATTTTGGTGGAATAGTTGGCCGAAGGCGAGAAAATTTTTTGATAATTGCTCAAAAATGTTGCCTGCCAGATTCATACTTTTGCCCTCACTCACTTCACGCACTCTCGAATTTAAGTATCAGGTCGAATGTGCTCGTGAAATCAAGATAGTTTTAGAGTCCTTCAAGTATGCCCCTGAAAATCACGTAGTTCTAGAGTATTTCAAGTAAAGGTACGCACCCTGTTCGCAGTTGTTGCACTTTAAAGAGGGTTTCGCATGAAAAAAGTTGTTGTCGCGAAATAAAAAACAAATAGTCAGAATGTACGCAATTTTTAATGACAATTTAAAAATAAAAAGAAAATTTTAAAAATTCCTTAACCGTCGGTTTTTACATGCATTTGAAGGTTTTGGAGGCCGCTTAGACCTTAAAAACGTCCGATATGCAACTTCTTAACCCCACTATCAGATTCCCCACTAAATTTGCTACAAAACCATTCATGTGTTCTTCATCAGAGATGGGTCACTATATGTCATGTGGCGAAAAACTGACTGCAAGTCCAGCTTTTTCTCATACAATCAGTATAAGCTGATGTTCTGGAACAGTAGCCAAAAGGGCAAACATGTGGTTGGTTTTGAACTACTTTGATGTATACGTGGTCAAACGAGCAATACGTAACTGAACGAAGTAGGTTAATAA
>JASAMW010004720.1:0-37084 GCA_030247985.1 Epsilonema sp. ZAB3_2
AGTTGTTACATCAGGAGCAGCTTTGCTGAACGCGTGAGTGAGGAACTAAAAGATAAGTACAGGGAAAGGCAAGGAGTAGCTAAAAGGCATATAAAACAAAAATCCAAAAAAAAAAATTATTTACGCTTGCACAAATTTTATTGGTATGTGCTGAAACGGAGATAGGTATGTACATGTGTATGTGCGTTGTAATAGATGTTTCTGTACACATGGTGTGTGTGTGTATATGGCACATGATGTACTTGTATCTTGTGAATGGCACGTGCCATATGTGCTGTACCTGTGATTGTAGTTTTTTGTGGCCTTGTTGGTGTTTATTTTTTGGTTATGTCCTATATGTGGTACCAAATGTCAGATTGAATACAAATGTATGGTGTCGCGTTTCCGATTGCATGTATGCAGTATGTTAAGTACTAATAGTAAAAGGTATGACGTATTGGCGTGGGCGCGGTTTATTTTGGCGGGCGCGCGGTTCATTTTGGCGGGCGTGCGGTTAAGTGATTGGCGTGAAAACCTTATACTGTTGTCTGATTGCTTATGTTGAAGAGTAGGCCTATACATTCGCGAGTGAACTTCAGCATGTTTTCAAGTATATTTAGGTTTCATCTGTGTGGCATGTACATATGTCATGTTATGTTGAGTGTTATTTCATGGTTGTGCGAGGTAGAGAAAGGTAATCGTACACTTTTGGACATGCTTTCTAAATTTGTGGCAAGCAATATGACAAACTGGGATTATTACTTATATTTTCGTCTTTTTGCTTACAGCATGTCTGCTCATGAGATCACGGGGGAAAGTCCATTTTTTCTTTGTCACGCATGTGATCCATTGTTACCTGTGAACGTGGCATTATTGCCTAAACTGAGTATGTGTGTGGAAATAGAAGATTATAAGGATGATATTGTACATAACATGCAATTGGCATGGAAATTAGCACGGGAAAAATATAGAAAAAGCTCAGGGAAAACAGAAGGTACAGTATGACAAAAAAGTGCATGTTTTTGAACCCGATTGGGCGTTAGAGTATGGCTCCATAATCCTTCGGTACAAAAGGGTCAAACGCCGAAATTGGCGCGTCCATGGAAAGGGCCATATCAAGTCTCTGAGTTGGACATGTCGCACGTACAAATTTCACTCATGCGATGCCCCATAGCAAATGAATGTGGTCCATAGGTTGAAGCCTTGCCATCGTCCAGTGGTTCCTGACCCTGGAGAGGCCTTAAAGGATGCAGAAAATCAGCCTTCTCTTCTTGACATTTTCATCATTTTAGTGTGTATGCATGAATGTGATTCCTTCATTTCAGCTGCATGCATGAATTATTTCCCTTATACTGTAGATCGACAGTGCATACTTCGAGCTTCGGCTCACCGCAGTCATTCACATCGTTTCTTGACAAATTGACAGACAAACTTCTATTTGGTAAGTTATTATTTTATTAATTGTCTGCTAGCACATTGCTCATCCACTTTTTTCCTTCTTCTTGTATGGCGACGCCAAGCCATCGTCCACTTGAAAAGTTGCTACCTGAATTTTATGCAAGTGCTTTTCCTTGGGGATGTTTGACAATAGTAATGACTTAGTGAATTTTTATTTTCGGGATGTTATTCGTAAAAAAGTGGAAGAACTTCAATTTTCAATGGCAAAATCTGGGATAACCCAAAGACATTTCATTCCTCCCAGTAAATAAATAAACAATAAGGTTATTGTATGTGTGGAATGCAGGATGTTACTTTTAGTATCTATCTTTTTCGTCGCACATCTTCTGGCAATAGGACAAAAAGACAAGCAGAAATCTGTCCATTTCGACCTCCTTCGGGATGGTGCACATCATGTGGCGTCAGAGCTGGCTGTCTTGCTGAGTGTGACCAAGTTCGATTGCTTACCCTACTCTCTAAAGGTAAGTAAAATGCCTGTTAAGGTAGTCACATTAGTGTATGGTGAGGCAACGGATGAGAATAATACGTTACGTCATGTAATGGCAGTGGTGGCAGATTGCATGTATCAAGCTTGCCATTTATCAAGCTTGTCCTGATAACACTACTAGTACTAAATATTTTAAAGTACATTTGGATAGCATTAACGCTTTGCAGACTGACCGGTACTACACGATATGCCATAAATCATCACGCAATTACTAAACAAGAAATGAAGAATGTGATATCTTCATTTGCTCTTGCTGATAACAAAGTAATAGTTACGTAAATTTGAGCGCATGTTTGCCTAATTGTTATGGTAGAATAGAGTATTGCTAAAATTGCCACTAATGGACCTATATAACCTTTTGGTTGGTATTCTAACAGGTACTGTATTGTACATATTTATATGAGGTCTTATGTATACTAGGTCGTATGTAAGTCGGCTGCTAAATGTTTCTTCTAACAAGCTTAATAAAATGTGTCGTATGCATCTTACTAACTGTACGGTACACTTACGTATGCATGAAATTGTTTGCACGCAATATTTATTCATACGTATGTAATATGTACGAACTGATCCACTAATCGCTAACCACTAATTCGTGGCTTGTCCACACCGCAGTCATTCACAAAGTTTCCATACCTTTCTTTTACCATCGCGTCGAGACTTCGTCTGCTTATATTATCGTCAAGACTTCGTCTGCTTATACTATCGAAATCATCAAGACGACAATCTGCTGTTTTCAGCTAAATTCGTCATCGAGCTACTGTACATCAGCACCTATAGTGTAACTACGTCAAAAGCGAAACTGCATCTCAACTGTATACTACTACTGCATTATCGGCTGTACAACTTTGCTATCGTCACTTGTACTGTGATTTACGGCAGTCTACTTTATGTCAACCACTGTAATGGCCTCTGGATCTGGATGGCCCATCGGGGCGACAGCGGACAGTCGGTCGCGTCGACGACGGACGCCGGCAGATGCAGCCAGGAGGCCCAGAGATGATGCATTGAAAGATCTGGAGGAGGACGAAAGAGCGCAAGTACAGGGGCAACCTGCTCCTCCTCTGGAATACAATCTGGTCCACCGTGTGGTGGTAGCGGGGCCACAAGGATCGACCTTCGAGTGCCTCGGTCTATCGGCCCCCGGAGGGTTTTATGGCCCGAGTGATTAGTCCGTGGAGACCGGGTCCCCTTCCTCAGGTGGCGCGCCGGTTTGTGGACCCCCTCCGGCGGCAGCAGGAACGAGTTTTACTGGGATTGCGAACTGCGGTGATGGGGCATAGAAATCAAATGAAATGCCCATCCGCATTTCCCATGAGGCTGCAAGGCGCGTTGATGAGGCGACCAGAGCAGCAGCTGCAGATACGACAGACGCTATCATATTGAGCCACCACCGCATTCGCCTTGAAGATTCTATTTTGCAGCAGGCATCCAGCGCCTCCCTCCTTGACGCCGAGGGCGGCGTCACTGACTCGGCGGGGGGTGGTGCTGACGAGGATGTTGAAGAGGACGGAAACGGAAGCAGCAGCGGAAGTGAGATGGATCTGCGTGATCGTTTTCCTTTTGTGTAGTGTCCTGCACTGATGTATGCGTTCTGTATTTTTGGGAAGATGGGAATTTTTGTGTACATATTAGGTATGTATTACATAGGTAGTGCATATGTACTTATGGTTAGAGCAGTGTATGTGTACATATATTGTATACATACAGAAGGTAGGTAGGTGAGTCTGTCTGTACATGTTTATCTTGTCTACGTTATGCATACCATACGTGCTATAATTCATCCTGAACATTGACCCTGAGAATTGTGTATGCGACTCTTAAATGGTGACATTTTGACTCTTATGTAATTCTATTGATTGACTTAGATCAACCTTGATCCTGACCCTGAGTATAGTTTGGTATGTATAAAATGTGGCGACGAGGTCGTCTTTGCTTAATGGGGGAGGTGTGACGGAAACGAATATTGTAGGTGGACATTTTGATGACTGTTGTCCGCTGTGACCAAAAGGGAATGACGTTGCAGGTCACCTAGCGTCGTGTATGTTGAGTGAATGATGTACGTGTACATGATTGCATAATTGTGTAGTACGTGAAAAAAAAAAAACCCCAAAAAAAAAAAAACAAATAAGGTCGCCAGAGTATCCCACAGTGTGTATAGAGGTGGAGAAGGACGCAGACAAAAGAACACAAGGACAGGGAAAAAACCAGGAGGAACAGCAAGAAAAAACAAAAAAAAATATTTAAAAAAAAGGAGGCGGCTGGCATCGCCAGCCGCCGACGTAAAACAAGAAGGCGGATGGAAAGAAAAGAAAGACGTACAAGGTGGAAGGAGGAGGACAGATAGATGGTCGGTGGCCTGAGCCGCAAGCCACTGGCAGCTTCTACCATCTCCTCTGAAATGGTGTGGAGCAGCAGGTCAGGCTTCATTCTTCCTAGTCCTTCCGTCCTCTGTGTCCCCTTGATTCCCCCATGGGGTTCCTCACGAGTCAGTGAAGCGGCACCGTTGGGGGCACCGGCAGCCCCTCATCTAGCCTCTAAAACGACACCGGCGAACGACGAGGGGGCAACTAAACGAAAAGTTTTAGGCATTCTCTCAGTGTTAATAGGGTCTTTCCGTGTGAAATGAACAAATTTTTTGAACAAATTGTCCAGTACCATCTCCGATTTTGTTGAGCTTTGGCTCACTGAAAGTAGTATATAGGTAGATGCACTACCCAAAATTTCAGCTCCTAACTCCCAGTGGTTCCCGAAATATGACCCTCCAAAGTTGGTGTTCGGAGCCACTCGGACCGCAAACGGGTGATCTTCGAGCTCAGTTATCTTCAGCTCCCAATGCAGGGAATTGTAGCTTGTGACATACCATTCGAAAGCTCTTGATCTGCTCTATTATTCTGGTCCTACTACTGAAAGCTCTATCTGTAACCCGTTTTGAGTTATTTCGATTTCAAGATTTCAATATCAGTTTTCTCAAAAAGCTCATCTCGGATTTTGATTTTGAGTCAATTTTTGGCATCAGCGCACCTTGTTTACCCTATGTAACACTGTTTTGTTCTGTATATTGGACCATTAGCCACAGAAATGGCCAAAAATGACCAAACTTCTTCTCACGGCCGTGCTAGTTTCAGTTGCTGTACGACAAAATTTTCATGAATGTTGACACAAGTGAAGTTTTTCTCATATTGATGTGTTTTCTGAAGGTTGTTCTTTTATGTTGTGAGTGTTCTCTTGTTTCAGTTTTGAGTGCTATGCAGGGAAATTCTTTAAAGGGGCGATCTGGCGGGAATTTAGTACGGGAAGGGCCAATTTCATACTATTTTTTCACTTTTGAGGGGCCTATCTGACATAAAATTTCATCCTCTTTCGATCTAACCCCACATTCTGGAGCCGATTTTGCCCCTGTGAAGTGGCGCCTCAGTTACAAGATGCAGTTTCCATTCACAGAATCGGCCTTCTCTGCGACGCCTTCATCATCGCGCTGCGAAATTTCGAATTCACTTATGTTCCATGCTCTTTTCTTTGTGAAACATGTGTGAATTCGAAATTGTGCAGCACGACGATGAAGGCGTTGCAGAAAAGGCCGATTTTGGGAGCAGAATCGAATGTTCTAACTGGGGCGCCGCCTCACAGATGCAAAATCGGCTCCAGAATGTGGGGTTAGATCGAAAGAGGATGAAATTTTGTCAGATAGGCCCCTCAAAAGTGAAAAAATAATATGAAATTGGCCCTTCCCGTACTAAATTCCCGCCAGATCGCCCCTTTAAAGAATTTCCCTGCATAGCACTCAAAACTGAAACAAGAGAACACTCACAACATAAAAGAACAACCTTCAGAAAACACATCAATATGAGAAAAACTTCACTTGTGTCAACATTCATGAAAATTTTGTCGTATAGCAACTGAAACTAGCACGGCCGCGAGAAGAAGTTTGGTCATTTTTGGCCATTTCTGTGGCTAATGGTCCAATATACAGAACAAAACAGTGTTACATAGGGTAAACAAGGTGCGCTGATGCCAAAAATTGACTCAAAATCAAAATCCGAGATGAGCTTTTTGAGAAAACTGATATTGAAATCTTGAAATCGAAATAACTCAAAACGGGTTACAGATAGAGCTTTCAGTAGTAGGACCAGAATAATAGAGCAGATCAAGAGCTTTCGAATGGTATGTCACAAGCTACAATTCCCTGCATTGGGAGCTGAAGATAACTGAGCTCGAAGATCACCTGTTTGCGGTCCGAGTGGCTCTGAACACCAACTTTGGAGGGTCATATTTCGGGAACCACTGGGAGTTAGGAGTTGAAATTTTGGGTAGTGCATCTACCTATATACTACTTTCAGTGAGCCAAAGCTCAACAAAATCGGAGATGGTAGTGGCCAACTCATTTGTTGATTTCACAAAGAAACACCCAATAACCCCTCCATAATCTGAGATGGCCACCTGGCCGCATATTAAACGCTTTGCGGCCACCCTAAGGCCTTGGTCGCCCATAGCCGTGGGGTGGCTGCGGCGAGAAAAGTTGGTCATAGCCGTAGCTGGGGTGGCCGAAAGGGGTGTATGCGGCCAGGCGGCCATCTGAGATTATGGAGGGGTTATGACCGGATTGCCAGCAGCCTACCCTTTCCACAGCCTCTCTAGCAGCGCGAATTTCCGCATTTTGATTGGTCTGTCGGCCCGGACCCTGGTACGGCATGGAGAAGTTGTCGGGGTGATTCGGTCCAAAGTAGCCGCCCACACCCGCTCTGGACCCATCCCGCCCGTTGTTCTTGCAGGATCCGTCCACGTTCACCGTGAGTCTCTGCTGCTCAGAACGACCGTGCTGCCATCTAGACAAAAACAGGAAACTCAATAATATTCTTGCTGGCCGGCCGTTATTTGTTCATGATAAAGTTACTGCTTGAATGCGTTCACATCAATGTGTAGGGAACCATGGGGAAAACCCGGCAGGTTTTTGGTGGGCGGTGGGGTAAGCCTTGCCACCCACGTAGAAAGAACTGAATTCAGTACTTGTTGGCCGGGTTTACCCCGCATTACCCTACTAACCAGTCGTATATCGAATTTTGAACCCTTTTATACATACAGTACCTAAGTAAGTATAAAAGGAAAATGAGTGTAGTTGGAGGGTAACCGTGGAAAATTGGACCAAGTTGCTGCTGCTCCAAACTGCTCGACTACACCCGTATAGAAATGAGCTGTTTCCAGCCAAGCAATTCTGTTCTCGATTTGACCAGAACCCTTTTACCCATTGAAACGTACAGTAAGAACAGAAGCAATTTTTAGAGGGGAATCGAACTCGAACCCCGACGTCCTTGAACACACAAGGCCCTTCCACGACGCCCGGGAATCCAAACTTGTGTGGTCCATTCAGTGCACCTCCGCAAATTTTGTACCTGTAACCGGTTCAGCGCAAAATGTAATTGCGAGTTTGTTTACATCATCATAAATGCTGCTATTAGCATTAGCAATTTGATTATGTGCTAACAGCAGCATTTATCATGATGCAAACAAACTCGCAGTCACATTTTCCGCTGGATCGGTTACAGGTACAAAATCTACAGTCACAGAGCTCCACTAAGCATACATCAATTTAGGCCTAATTTCCACATGTTACAAGTTCACATGATTACCTGTCTCCTGAACGTCCATATCCACCACCGTAGGCCATGATAAGCTGGACTGCCAGAAAATTGCACTTGATTTTGCGATAGGACCTTACCTACCCCACTTTCTTGCGGATGAACAGATCAGTTTGATGAGGTCTTTTCTCCA
The DNA here is from genome assembly GCA_030247985.1 of Epsilonema sp. ZAB3_2. Lineage (NCBI taxonomy): Eukaryota > Metazoa > Nematoda > Chromadorea > Desmodorida > Epsilonematidae > Epsilonema > Epsilonema sp. ZAB3_2. The sequence continues at coordinate 7,694 of JASAMW010004720.1, forward strand.
GAAATTTGAGCTTGATTTGTCCTTTTCGTCTCCTCTCTCCTTCTTCGTCTGAAAATCTGCGCGCTTTTGGCAGGCAGAAAATTTTTCTTTTCTTTACGAGAAACGAGAGGGACTTCAGACGAAGTAAACCCTGGTAATTACAATTTTACGCAAACACAATAATAACCTTTCAGCGCCCGTAAACTCGTGTTGTATGTCATTTCTTTGGCCCAGTCTCAATGCAATAGTGCTCGTACTCGTGTGCTCGTAATTAGATGGTTTTTCAAATAATAATTTTAGTGCGTTTTTCTGAAAGCTCGGTAGATGGCGCACTTCTCGCGCCTCGCGCTGCTAGCAGCGCAGCAGCGCGTAGCAAGGAATAGCTGCAAAGAGAGAAGGAGGGAAGGCCATTCAGGAGGTTTTCTCTGTCCAAAGGCTTCTCGTTTCAATTATTGCTCTCAGCTTTTGAATGTTTCCTGCTTCTGCTCTTCATAGCTATTGCCTGTTTACATCAGCTTCACGTTGCTCAGCTGAGAGCCGGATTATGTCGCATCATCGACGTCACCAGCGTTTCCGTTCCCGCTCGCAGACGCGCTCTCGCTTTGTGTCTCGCAGTCGCCATCGGTCGCCGTCTCACCCTGCCAATGACAATAATGAAACGCAGAAGGGACGAACATCCGTCACAGGGAATGGGAATGCGAGAAGATCATTCCGCATCTGGTATTATCCACGCTGAACGGACGTCAGCAAGACATTCTCATCGTCGAAGATATGGGCTGGTTGGACACGGTGAAAGAATTTCAAACCCGCTCACCAAAGGCGCCGTCAAGAGCACTCTCATCTGACAGGCGTATCGTCGCGCTTTGGCTACCCATTCGCTGGATCAGCGGAAGGAGCGTCAGAGACTTTTTCACACAGCATCGCCGTTACGCACCACTCCGGAGGCTGTTCATATCAGCAGCAGTGTGGTCGCCGCCCGGATCCGGACGCCGCGTGCATCGCCTGCGGCGAGAGAGGACAGTGGGAAGACAGCGCCGACTGCAAAAGGAGACAAGCGTCCCTCTTCCTATTAATCTACCGTCAAGCTCGTCTGTAAATTAGTTCACGGCTGTAAGCTGTTGTTTGAGCCTTTGTGTGTCTAGGCGCGTGAGAATGAGTTTTTGACGGCTGAGAATAAGCATGAGCCGCAAGATGAACTGTCACCGCTTTTTGCGAAGCTCATAGGACTGTACTGTAGATTGTGTTAGGAGCGAGGTGGCATCTTGGAAGGCGCATGAACGGATAAAAAGTTTCACTGAAAAAGTGGCAAAATTTGCCATCATACGCGATAAGAAAAAGGGAAACTTGCGCTGCCACTGGTCTTGTTGGTCACGCAGATTACGTGCGGACGCATGGGTATTCGGTCGACGAACAACACGGTGACCGTAGTCCTTTTTCTACCTCGCCTCCAAGTTTTTGCTTCAAAAGCAATGCGTCAGCTAGGACAGACGCGTCTTTCATCGAAGACTCTTATTAGAGCTGCTGGAACATAATTGTGTGCTAATTTTACGTAAAAAACCGCGAGTGGTCAACTCATTTTCGTGGTGGTGAAAGCCTAGGGGAAAAGACGGCTTATTGGTTTTATCAATATTAAAGAAATGTGTACCCAAGCGCCATTTCAAAGTAGCGCCAGATTACACCACCCCGAGCGGATTTGCTTGGTCTTTTGATATTGCAAAGGGTTATCATCATGTTGACATTCACCCAGATTCTTGGGGAGTATTGCAGTTTGGCTGGCCAATTGGCGGTGGAAAGGAAAGATGCTGTACAGATGTATTTTTGCTATACTGTGATATGCTTTGGCCTGAGTTTGGGCCTGTTATGTGTTCACGCAGGTGCTGCGCCCGTTGGTTTGCTCATTGGGGGAGCGTGGCCTAAAGCTGACCCTTTTATTTAGATGATAGCTTGGGTTTAGCGGAAAGCCAACCGGTTGCTCATCAACAAGCCTTCACAACGCGGCAGGAGCTAGCAACAGCTTTATTACGACCGAGGCTAAGCGCATATGGGAGCGCGGCAAGAGCCAGTAGCAGCCGGCTTTATCGTGAAGGAGGACAAGTACATAGGTATGGAAGCATATCCAGCGAATATTGTGGCTTGGTTTTGAGCTTGATTTAGCAAGTTTCTGCTTGAGAGCGCCAGAGAAAAAGTGGACAGCAGCGCGGCTTTTGGAATTGGTGCAAAGGACGCTGTAGCGGTCTCACGTTTCACCCTGGGAGCTTTGCTGTGCGGCAGGGAAGCTGCTGAGTCTACGACTCTACCTACGACTAGTGCTGGGCGATATTTGCCCCATTTTGACGGAGACGCTTTTTGCGGCGATTGCCGAGCAGATGAAGATGGATTGTTCCTCTGAGGGCGAGAATGATAATGCCGCCCAGCACGTTTTGTGCAATGCAGAGGCTTGAGCAGACAAAGATGGAATTTCCTCTGAGGGCGAGAATGATAATGCCGCCCAGCACGTTTTGTGCAATGCAGAGGCTTGAGCAGACGAAGGTGGATATTCCTCTGAGGGCGAAAATGATATGCCGCCCAGCACGTTTTGTGCAAGTGCAGAGGCTTGGACGTGTTGTCCGTTTTGAATGGCGTTTGCCGAGACCAGCCGAGGAATTTGGAGCCTGTACCTGTCTGAGATGAAGCCACGCCAGCTGGAGGCTGAGAGATCGCCCACGGAGATACAAGTTTCTTTTCAGATGCTTGGGGAGCTGGCGGAGGCGTGCTTATCCTCGGGACTGACTACAAAGCCCACCTCATGTGTATGGCAGAGGAGAGGAAGGAAAGCTCGACATGGAGAGTAAGGCGTATTTTATGCCTAGGGCCTGATAGCTCTGAAAGAGCCCTTGCATGGAAAGTGTATGCTGGCATGCAGTTCATCAAGCGGTCTCACATATCGCACAGAAAGGAGGCGTGCAAAAAGTCCTCAATCATAATGGCTTTGGATTTGTTTGAATTTTGCCGCGACTGCGGTGTGGTGTGGATTAGACGGGCTTACAATACAGACGCAGATGACTTGAGTCGAGTTTATGATACCGACGTTTGCAGAGTGTCTGACGGGTTTTTTGCCCTCGCCCAAAATAACTGGGACCTTTCTCTGTGGTATGAATGTTTTGCCTATTGGGTGGGGCACGGCAAAACTGTCTCGATTTAACTCCAGATTTCGGAACTCTCAAATGGAGGCAGTCGACGCGTTTACACGGGTTAATCGGGACACGGGGAGTTCAACTGGATCGTTCCTCCCCCTTGCATGATGATCGTTAAGGCGATAAAGCATTTCATTCAGTGCAAAGCAGTCGGTTTATTCGTACTGTCCGAATGGCCAAGTTATCCTTTCTGGCCCATCCTTTTCCAAAAGGAAAGCAGCGAAGAAACCGCTTGCGTCATGCAAAAAGTCCAAGTTTTTTGGCACCGGGCAAATATTATTATATATATCCTAGCCTGCACACAGCCCAAGTCAGGCTTTACACCCGCGAACTTCAGCAGTTATTTGCTTCTGGTTGTCGCCAACGCTTCGTCGCGTTCTAAACTCTGACAGTATTCATATCCTACCTTTGCTTGTGAAAATAAAAATTTTCATTTTATAAGAAAAAGAGCACTAAAATTATTTATTGCGAAGTGAATACGAAGAAATAATAATAATTTTAGTGCGTTTTTCTGAAAGCTCGGTAGATGGCGCACTTCTCGCGCCTCGCGCTGCTAGCAGCGCAGCAGCGCGTAGCAAGGAATAGCTGCAAAGAGAGAAGGAGGGAAGGCCATTCAGGAGGTTTTCTCTGTCCAAAGGCTTCTCGTTTCAATTATTGCTCTCAGCTTTTGAATGTTTCCTGCTTCTGCTCTTCATAGCTATTGCCTGTTTACATCAGCTTGCCCACCCGCCCGCCCATTGTACGGCGGTCTACAACGGCGAAACGTGTGCTGGTTTTTTCTCTTTTTTTGCTTGCGCACGATTATTCCCGCACTTACACTTGGGTGATTTCGCACGTGGCTATGCATCCGGCTGCACACCTAATTTTTCAGGTTCCAAAGCCGAGGTCAATATCTTGATCCTGGAGAGTCAATGAGCTTCATTGTGCAGGTGCTCACACTGCATGAGTTAAATAGTTTGCAAATTTTCATCAAACAGGCAAACGCACTGGCATGTACTGTGCTGGCTGCGTTCGCAATGCTTTCTCGCAATTACTCGCGATCAGTTTCGAGCAGTTCCCGATCATATTGTGAACGCTTCGCAATCAATTGCGAGCGAGTTCGCTCCGTCGGAGAAAGAAAGAAAGTCGAAAGAAAAAGGAACGGAAACGCAGGAAGAAATAAGACAGTGGGGCCTATTCATTCAAGCAAAACAATTCCAAAGCAAAAGCATGGTTTTATAGCCAAATTTTCTGCACAAAACGCGGCTTCATAGCAAATATGCGCTGGGTATTTTAGAAACAAAATGAAGGAACAGTCCAAAGTCCAGCAAATCAAGTAGGAACATAAGCCTACCTGCCTGCCTATAAGTCTGGCCAGAGAGAGTTCGTTGGGATGGGACCCAAGTCGTACTGTGTAGTTTGCATGTACTTCTGCTAAATAGGAGTAGGTACAAGATGCAAGGTCAGAAATTCATGTTTGTGAATCTATTTCATGCAACGCGCCTTGAATGCCATAGCGAACTCTACTGGCCAGACTATAGTGCGTTCAGGTCCTCTGTATCTCTCTAAAATCGTGGCCTACTAAGACTTGCAGAGATTTCCAAACTGGCGCAAGACATTTTCGCATCAATAGCGCAGATTTTCGCATCAATAGCACCATGCATTTTTGTGCTATTGCTCGCGAAAAGCTTGTGCGCGACTTCAGAAATTATCGCATTCTCTTAGTGCACAGACTATAGTAGGTAGGCTCTGAAAATCCTTGGTAGGCCCGAGTGAATTCCTCCTGGCTGGGCGGCCACTGACACACCTATACTCTGGAAAGGAAAAAGAATGAATGAAATAAAATATGCGTTTTAAATTCATTTGCAAGCCATATCGTAGCACATGACAGTCACATGTTGTGTTTGCAAACTAATTGCATCTAAACTGCTCTCCGATTGGTCGGGACCGCTCGCGATTGCGTGCGAGCACTCATTTTTTCGCGAGAAAGCATTCCGACCGCAGCCAGCACAGTAGCAGCATACAAAAGAGCGGTTATCGCATTCAAGTCGTGGACTGGCAAGACAGGGAGAACAACCTTGCCTGCAATGCCGGACGTCGGTGGTCTAGCTGCAGGAGATGGCACAAAGAAACCTGTCATTCAGCTCTGTGTTGCAACCTTTGTTCTGCCATTGCATGGATGCATAGAATTTTCGGCTTCCCTGATCCCACGAATTCTTACGTGTGCAAGGAGGTACTCGAGGTGGGCAAACGGCTGTGCAATCGAGGCACCAAGCGTAAAAAGGTGCTTACTATCCTACAATAAAAGGCCATTGCCAAGTGTTTTCCGGCTTCATTGAAAGGCCGACGTGACAAAGCCTGTGTGCTATGGCGTGTTGCCAGTTTCCTGCAGAGTGCAGAGCTGCTCAATTACGAGCGAGCATTGTTTATCTACGGGAGTCGGAACAAGGGGAGCAGATGGTCCGGTTCACCATCCGACAAAGGAAGACGGACATTCTACAAAGAGGGCTCCCGCGTACCAGTGTTTTAAACTGGTTCCAGTCTATGCCCAGGAAAGAGCGTTGGAGGCATATCTATAGTTGGCCAACCTTCCTGTGCACTCCGAATATCCGTTGCGTTCAGCTACTTAGAGCAACGACAAACAAAATGCATGCGTTAAAGGTGTAGCTTTATCTTATGGTGCTTGAGAAATTCAAAGACGTGCTGCTAGCGGGATTAGACGCCAAGCGTTTTGGTTTACACTTATTATGCGCTGGAGGCCTTCAACGGTGTTGATAATTGTCTTCGCCTCTCGTGAATCTCCAGGGTCGTTGGTTTATCCTGAGCTCAAAAGACATGTATGTGTGGCTTTGTCCACAAGGCGTTGCAAAAGAGTAGTTGCTCAATCAAGCACTAGGAATATAGCTGCATTGATGCTCACTTAGACAGCGAGGGTAATGCCTCGGGCAATTGTGGCCGGGAACAATGAGGCTTTAAGGTTTTTTCAACCTATTTTTGATGACCGAAATGTTGGACGGAATTGGTCTTTTCCTATCTATGAATGCATACAGCATTATGTGTATTATCTGGTTGATTGCAATGAAGTTAAACATGGACATGAGATGATTTTCTTGATGACTTTTTGGTGTTTGCTGTACACGAAGATTTGGGTGTGTCCTGCATTAATTTTCATGCATCGCAAAATCCGAGCCGTAATAAGTGTATTGTATGATGCACAGCTTGTGCACGCCTTGTATAGTTTGTCACGGGCGTTGGTCATTTTCTTTGGATGATTATCGTGATCGCGAACATCATGTACACTAGACTCTGTGCCGAAAAAGATTTAGCACAATGTAACGATATCTTTTCATTTTATTGCATACGATGTGAGAAGGTTTGATGAGTTATTGCAGTGGAAACATGTTTGAGTATTCCGTTTTACAACGATGGTATACCTTTGCTTCTGAAAATAAAAATTTTCATTTTATAAGAAAAAGAGCACTAAAATTATTTATTGCGAAGTGAATACGAAGAAATAATTATTTTTACTTTACTCTCTACTGCAACTGTGCAACAATGCTTGTATAGTCAAAAATCAACTTAGAGCATATCACAACAATGTGTTGGTGGGTTGTGACTGGTCATGGCATTACGTACGTACTGTACCTCGGCATACTTAGACGTATCTACTACGGTGTACAGGTGTGATAATGAAGTTAGGGTGTAATAGACAATAGGAAGATAGGAAGATCTTAGAACTAGTTTAGGTTTATGGAGCAGGTGACAGGCCGATTCAGTCTGATTGATGACTTGCAGCAGGTTGGGCAATTCGCATGACCGATAACGCAAGATGGCGTCACCCAACCTACGACAAGTGGTGCAATCGGTTGCAATGGGCTGCAATCGGCTGTCGCCTCTATATAAGGACGGTGTGATTCCAGTAGTCAAGAGAGAGAGAAAGAGAGAGTATTGTACGTACTTGCTTTTGTTTCCACTTATCTTTATCTGCTCTCCCACTAGTTAGTAAAAGCTTAGTCCACGTTCTCTACCTACACTACCGTACAGTAATACCTACCTACCCTACCCTTTTACACCCGACGCCCAACAGTTTTGGTGTCCGGCGCCCGGGAACGTATCATTTCAAGGCGGACCTTCGGATAAAGGCCTGATCAACCTTCTGTCCCCAGTGTCTCTGCCTGCCTTCTTCAATCCACGCCCTCCACGCAAGCAAGAGAAGAGGACTTCGCACGTAACAAGTTAGTACCCATAAATTTGACGGTTTGGTTTACGGGCTCGCCAAAAGTACGAGTTATTTGAGTGAGTTTTGAGTGAGTTGTTATTGGTTTGCGAGCGCCAGGATTTTTGGTATACACTGCGCAGGAAAGACCTCACCACGGGTAGATAGTATCCCTCACTGAGACAGTGTTTCAAGTTTTTGACGAGTGAACAGTTTTTTTGCCCAAAAAGGTCGAAAAGTTTTGAGACAGTTGATTTGTACGGTTTTTGAAAAGAAGCCCAAAAAGGCCTGAAAGGTTTTGGTGAAAGTATTTTCACAGCCCAAAAGGCCATAAGAATTTGAACGGTTTTGATTGTTTGGGAAATTCGAAGGTTTTGATTGTTTGGAAAATCGAAAGGTTTTGATTGTTTGACAAATTCGAGCGGTTTTGATTGTTTCGGTTGCACAAAAAGTTGGACGTTGATTTACTGGTCAGTTTCGAGTTGGTCTTGTTGCACGGTTTGGTCTGTCATTTGAAAGAGTTTAGGGCATTGGTTTATTGTCACTTTGGTATTCAGTATTTGGGTACGTTATTGTTTTGCGCCCTTCTTTTTCTGCGCCTATTCGAAGTTCTCGCTTGGTCAGGTTTTTGGTGCCCTTTGGCAATTTGGCGAGTGAGTATTTTCGCACTGCTGCGTTTTTTTCCGTTTTTTTTTCACACTGTATCCCATTTTTTGTCACCCTTTTTTTTTCTGCCGTTTTTTTCAAAATTCTTCCCCAATTCGTTTTCATTTGTTGCCTTTTGGCTGGGTCAACCATGGACCCCAACCCAATCCCTGGGAGCAATCCTCCCCGTAACCGCAGCGCGCCCCCTTCCGATCTTGCTGAGTTAGTACAGCAACTGAACATAGTGCGCCCAGGTCTTGTAGGCGTCATACTGTACTCAGGCAATCTCCTTTGGGGTGTTTCCTCCAAGTCGGCTGTTTCTACTACCAACAAAGGTGCGTGTGACAACTTTGCTGGTTGCGCTCGACCCGTTCCCCATAATGTGCGTCCCGCGTTTCATCTGTTTTGTTGTTACTGTCGGCGCGTGGGGCACAGCATGGCTGCTTGTTGCAATCGAAAGCGTGACTGGACCGCGGCAGCTGCGCGTGCCAATCAGGCAGCTCGCGCGCAGCAGGGCAATATTGGCATTGGTGGTCAGCGTGGGTATGGCCACGGCGGTAGTCAACACCAGTCCCAGCAGGCTTCGCAAGCATCGAGAGGTTTCCGTGGCCAAGGTAGTGGCCAGGGCTATTGGCAGCGGCGTCACAACCAGGGTTTCAGTCAGCACGGGCGACGTCAGGGCTTTGGTCCAGGTGGGGCTGTAGCTGCCTACCGTGGTGGTTTCATGGCCGGCCCCAATGCAAGAGGTCATCAATGGCAGAGTCGTGGCCAGAACCGTTTCGATCAATCCTCATCCAACACCAGGGCCCCGGTCACGCATTCAGGCCAGGATGGACCAGCTGTTGGCCAACGAAGTGCCATTGCTAAGTCGCTGTGTCGATCCTTGTCTTACCCCTAGACACCACTAAACGCTTCTTACAGTGCATGCTCGCAGCATAGTGAGGCATGTTCACCTGCATCTGAGGGGCTGTAAGTAAGTTCATTGTAGGTAGACGGGCCACTTTGTAAGTTTCCTTATCATTATGCGGCGCGCCTTCTTTTCAATCCTTTTTTTACATTGCCATCACTACGCTTATCCTCGGCCCGCAAAGTTTGTCTGTGTCCTGCACTTTCTATGTAATCGTCGCTTATTCTCTCGCGTTGCCCTTTGTTCTCCCATTTTCTGCTAGGCTAACCGCAACGCGTGTACGTACATTAATTTCAATCAGCGCCTTTTTATTTATATTTATCGCGCTTTTATCAGGTTCGCAAACTTGCACGTCTTTTACGTATCTTTGTTCGCGGTTTTTGTGTATCCCAACTGAGTAGGCCCGTGCAACGCACCATCCCCCTAAAGTATGTACCGCATCAGGCTTGTTTGGCTCCACTCTCATTCATAGGTGGCAGTTTGAAGGAAGCGGTAAATCTGGTAGGATTGTTGTCTGGTTGGATGCAACTACCATGTGCCATTGTAGATGGGGTGTCTTAAAAATTTTATTTTAGCATTCAATCATGTAGCACAATTTTTATACTGTATGTATGGCGAAACTTTCCACTTTTCTTTTCAACCAAAGTTCATGTTATGGTAAAGTTCATTATTTTTCTTTCCATCAAAATCTTTTGCTTTCGCCACTAAAATTCACAACACTTTGGTGCTACGATGATATGCATTCAACTAAAAGTAACCCCTTTACTTGCTGCCATGGTATGTATGTATGGTCTCCTGAGCTTACGATAAGAGGGTCTTGGTGGCAGACAAGCGCTGAGGTCAACTTCTCTGGGTGGCCGGCAACTCAGGTAAATGTTGACGCCAGCAATATAGCAACCAGGTGCTACTGCCACTAGACTGCTCAGTTTCGTGAGGTCACAAGGGGAGATAATCAGCAATAATCTGGTAAAGTGCCTTTTGTCAGTTGGCACCAACAACTGCCAAAAATTAAATAAACTATAGGTACGTACAATTTGTTTTATGTATGTCTGCTGCTTATTTCGTTTTCCCCATACGGGAAACAATCAAAAATATGTATTGTACATTTTCTTGTAATGTACTAATACTACTGTATGTAGTGCAGGCCGCCGCGCTTTTCTTTCGGCCCCATATGTATGGTCTTAGGTACATGCGCCTTTTCCCACTACAAGGGCCAACCAAAATATTGTCTTCCCCGCGCACTCTGTCTTGCGCATTCCCATTGTATGTACGTATTGGGATTCGACTTTTTATTGCCGCATTTTGTTTATTTCATTGCGCTATCACTTTTGTGTATTGTAATTCCGTTGTGTAAATGAGAGTCCCAATATGTGCGAGCGATTGGCAAAGTAGGCGCGCTTGGCGAATCGCTCTCATCCATAAAATGAAGTGAGAATGTTCAACATTTCGGTGAAGGTTGTGGTCAGTCATGCCTCACGTATGTATGTTTCGTTTGTTGTGTTGACCATTACCGTGTTGCACCTTCTCATTTCTAAAGCGGCTTGGTTAGCACTATGTAGGTTAGTTTGCTATAGCTACATATGTATTTTGGATTCATCTGGTTTGAGTTTGGTTAAAGTTTATGGGCTCATTAGCTAATAGTAGTTTGCTTATGGATTACAGTAGTAGAATTAGGTATGTATAGACCATCAGCTAGGTACATAGGTATATACATACTATGCTGCATGCGTAGGCTATACGTACCTACATGCAAATGTAAATTTTGCTGCATCCATGCTTTGGCTATTTTACTTATTTTGCTATGCTTGCATAGGCTTAGGCATAGGGCAACAACGGTAGACTTTATCTACTGGTGCAGGGTGATTTTATTTTTGTTCTCAATTAGTTGAGCATTTTAGTAGGCTGCTTTGATTTTCTTTATGTAATTTGTTTGAACGTCTTGCTTCCTGCTTGGTGAGCTTAGTAGCAGCTGCGGATTATGACCTTCATCAGTCACTGGCTGGCTATCCATTTCTCTGGATCCGAGTGATGGTGTCCGTCCATCTTTGGGGGTTGCTGTGCCAGTACTCTTTGGTGGCTTTGGTTGCAGTCTACTGGGTTTTCCTGGCTTTATGGCATTGATCAGCTAGTATTTTTTCTGCTTCACCTCATTAGCTTTCCACCTGACTTTGGACGCTTCATTTTCCTCCTGGTTCTGTTTGCTATCTTCTGTAACCTGTCAGTCATTTGACACATCCCTGCTTCTGTTGACACTTCCACTGGTACTGTCTGAGTGACCGTGAATGCTGTTCCATCGAACCGTCACAAGCCTTCTACCTGACTTCACCTCCCCTGCATATCATCAGGAGTTTGGACTGTCTTCGTCCTCACCTTCCCAGGCTCGGGGACGAGCCTTTCCGAAAGGAGAGAAAGACTGTTGGTGGGTTGTGACTGGTCATGGCATTACGTACGTAAGACTGTTGGTGGGTTGTGACTGGTCATGGCATTACGTACGTACTGTACATACTGTGGGTACCAACAGTATCATTTACGTACCTCGGCATACTTAGACGTATCTACTACGGTATCATTTACGTACCTCGGCATACTTAGACGTATCTACTACGGTGTACAGGTGTGATAATGAAGTAGGGTGTAATAGACAATAGGAAGATAGGAAGATCTTAGAACTAGTTTAGGTTTATGGAGCAGGTGACAGGCCGATTCAGTCTGATTGATGACTTGCAGCAGGTTGGGCAATTCGCATGACCGATAACGCGAGATGGCGTCACCCAACCTACGACAAGTGGTGCAATCGGTTGCAATGGGCTGCAATCGGCTGTCGCCTCTATATAAGGACGGTGTGATTCCAGTAGTCAAGAGAGAGAGAAAGAGAGAGTATTGTACGTACTTGCTTTTGTTTCCACTTATCTTTATCTGCTCTCCCACTAGTTAGTAAAAGCTTAGTCCACGTTCTCTACCTACACTACCGTACAGTAATACCTACCTACCCTACCCTTTTACACCCGACGCCCAACAAATGTAAAATAGGTTGCATTATATGCGGTCCATCAAACGTTTCATACAATAACGTGGTAGAGCAAAGCTCTTTCAAAGTCTCTGGCGGAAAGGGCAATACCAAGCCGCCGTCGATAATCAACGATTGCTATAATACTCCAGCTCTTGTAGCTCCTGCTGCAGATAAAATACAGAAACCGAACCCATCTCTCTCCGCAGTCCTTTCTTCCCCAGTTGTCCGCGAAATTCACCAGTAGATGCTTCTCCACTTCATTTTTCGTTCGAAAAACTCTAAAAAAAGCAAGAAAAGGCGTGTGATGCAAATAGTCTGAAACCCGTGATAAATTTCACTTTTCATTCGTCCGTAATAGGTAGCCGGGTACATACAGGGTGTCCAAACTAAATTTGCACAACTTTCAATTGACCATAACTCCAGTTTTAAGCGGCAGAAAATTATGGAACTTAGCTCATCTGAAAGCCCAATTCAAGAGGTATATTTTGATGTGTTTGCCAATTCTGTAAACTTTTCCGTTCGGTAGTTAGCACGATTCCCGTAAACCAGCTCAAAAAAGAGTTTGGCCAAACTGATTGCCAATCAATATGCCACTCTTGATTTGTTTTGAACATTTTGCTCAAAAAAGCTTTTAAAAGTGCAAAAATCCAATCTCAAATGATTTGGCCCATTGGGAGATCCCAAATGATTGGGACACAAAATGTGCCACTCACCGGAAGTAGAAGCAAACTCTTTCTCAGCAACAGTAAATTCCTTCCCATGCTCTGCCTTGCCTTCAGATGTTCAACGAGGTTAGGAACTTTATATGTTGTGAAACTGCATCCATCTTCAAGACATCGGATGTGGCCAGTGTCTTGCCGAGACTTTTCTCTGTCCTCGAGATGAAACTTTCGCTTGTGATTGCACAGACTCTGTCTAGACTCTAGAGGCGAAGAGCTTCTGGCAGAATTCACAGTTAAAACGACACTCATTCGACATGACGGATGAAGGCTGCAGCAGCTCCGAACGAATGTTTGAAAAGTATGTTCAAATTCCCTCCTTTCCTCTAACTTTTGATTGGGCGTTTTGTTGCGATTATTGTATTTGTGTTAAAATATTTGTGAAGTTTAGTAATACATAAATTCCGTGTTGTCCATGGAGTTTACTTCGTCTGAAGTCCCTCTCGTCTTTTCTTTTCTTCGCCGCCGCGGGCGAACCCCGAGCGCGCGACACAGTAGCACGTACTCCTAGAAGCATTTTCTGTGCAAGGTGTGCTCTAGGAGAGCATGGCAAATATGGCGGTTTCTTCGTCTCGATGTTTTTTCTGGCGCAAATTCAAAAAGTGGCACTAAAAGCGAACATTTCATTCCACTGCACACACATTGAACAAAACAAAACAGCAGCAAGCTCGTCGGACGTACGGTGAACGCGGCATCAATCATAGCAAACAAACAACACAAAAAATACTGCAGCAAAGCAAAGTGACAAAGATACATGTACGAACTACAATAACTGTAACCCAGAATAAACGTTAGAGTTAGCCTATTTCACCACTGGTCTGCTAGCTCATCATTATCATACATCTAACGTACAGTACAATCATCCGTTCATACCTTATGCCAGCGATTTACTGTAGCTCTACTAGCCAAACCATGCTTAGATATACGCAGAAATATTCATCATTCTCTTTAGAACCGATCTCGTACCACACAGGCAAACATGCGCTTCATGAGATCTGGACGTTTCTTACTGAGAAACATGAATAACTCTTCGTCATCCATAATATCGGAAAGGATCGCTTTTTCCACCGGTTTATCGCACTGCACCTCTTGATTCACTTTTCCAATGGTGGCTGCCCTGATTGTCGTACTGGGCGAAATCGCAATCCTTTCCTGATCCTGATCCAGAGTAGATTGCTCCTCTGGAACATCAACATTCTGGGTTGACAATCGGATCTGGCGAATACGCTCCTGCATTACTTGCATTCCTGATGCAACAGGCTGTTGAACAGGGGCTTGAGATTGCTCCACTGGAACATCAACATTCTGGGTCTGATTGACGACTTGCAGCAGGTTGGGCAATTCGCATGACCGATGACGCGAGATGGCGTCACCCAACCTACGACAAGTGGTGCAATCGGTTGCAATGGGCTGCAATCGACTGTCGCCTCTATAAGGACGGTGTGATTCCAGTAGTCAAGAGAGAGAGTATTGTACGTACTTGCTTTTGTTTCCACTTATCTTTATCTGCTCTCCCACTAGTTAGTAAAAGCTTAGTCCACGTTTTCTACCTACACTACCGTACACCACCGTACCTACATACCGACCTACCCACACCTCGACACCCGACGCCCAACAGTTACTGTTGGTGGGTTGTGACTGGTCATGGCATTACGTACGTACTGTACCTCGGCATACTTAGACGTATCTACTACGGTGTACAGGTGTGATAATGAAGTAGGGTGTAATAGACAATAGGAAGATAGGAAGATCTTAGAACTAGTTTAGGTTTATGGAGCAGGTGACAGGCCGATTCAGTCTGATTGATGACTTGCAGCAGGTTGGGCAATTCGCATGACCGATAACGCGAGATGGCGTCACCCAACCTACGACAAGTGGTGCAATCGGTTGCAATGGGCTGCAATCGGCTGTCGCCTCTATATAAGGACGGTGTGATTCCAGTAGTCAAGAGAGAGAGAAAGAGAGAGTATTGTACGTACTTGCTTTTGTTTCCACTTATCTTTATCTGCTCTCCCACTAGTTAGTAAAAGCTTAGTCCACGTTCTCTACCTACACTACCGTACAGTAATACCTACCTACCCTACCCTTTTACACCCGACGCCCAACAAATGTAAAATAGGTTGCATTATATGCGGTCCATCAAACGTTTCATACAATAACGTGGTAGAGCAAAGCTCTTTCAAAGTCTCTGGCGGAAAGGGCAATACCAAGCCGCCGTCGATAATCAACGATTGCTATAATACTCCAGCTCTTGTAGCTCCTGCTGCAGATAAAATACAGAAACCGAACCCATCTCTCTCCGCAGTCCTTTCTTCCCCAGTTGTCCGCGAAATTCACCAGTAGATGCTTCTCCACTTCATTTTTCGTTCGAAAAACTCTAAAAAAAGCAAGAAAAGGCGTGTGATGCAAATAGTCTGAAACCCGTGATAAATTTCACTTTTCATTCGTCCGTAATAGGTAGCCGGGTACATACAGGGTGTCCAAACTAAATTTGCACAACTTTCAATTGACCATAACTCCAGTTTTAAGCGGCAGAAAATTATGGAACTTAGCTCATCTGAAAGCCCAATTCAAGAGGTATATTTTGATGTGTTTGCCAATTCTGTAAACTTTTCCGTTCGGTAGTTAGCACGATTCCCGTAAACCAGCTCAAAAAAGAGTTTGGCCAAACTGATTGCCAATCAATATGCCACTCTTGATTTGTTTTGAACATTTTGCTCAAAAAAGCTTTTAAAAGTGCAAAAATCCAATCTCAAATGATTTGGCCCATTGGGAGATCCCAAATGATTGGGACACAAAATGTGCCACTCACCGGAAGTAGAAGCAAACTCTTTCTCAGCAACAGTAAATTCCTTCCCATGCTCTGCCTTGCCTTCAGATGTTCAACGAGGTTAGGAACTTTATATGTTGTGAAACTGCATCCATCTTCAAGACATCGGATGTGGCCAGTGTCTTGCCGAGACTTTTCTCTGTCCTCGAGATGAAACTTTCGCTTGTGATTGCACAGACTCTGTCTAGACTCTAGAGGCGAAGAGCTTCTGGCAGAATTCACAGTTAAAACGACACTCATTCGACATGACGGATGAAGGCTGCAGCAGCTCCGAACGAATGTTTGAAAAGTATGTTCAAATTCCCTCCTTTCCTCTAACTTTTGATTGGGCGTTTTGTTGCGATTATTGTATTTGTGTTAAAATATTTGTGAAGTTTAGTAATACATAAATTCCGTGTTGTCCATGGAGTTTACTTCGTCTGAAGTCCCTCTCGTCTTTTCTTTTCTTCGCCGCCGCGGGCGAACCCCGAGCGCGCGACACAGTAGCACGTACTCCTAGAAGCATTTTCTGTGCAAGGTGTGCTCTAGGAGAGCATGGCAAATATGGCGGTTTCTTCGTCTCGATGTTTTTTCTGGCGCAAATTCAAAAAGTGGCACTAAAAGCGAACATTTCATTCCACTGCACACACATTGAACAAAACAAAACAGCAGCAAGCTCGTCGGACGTACGGTGAACGCGGCATCAATCATAGCAAACAAACAACACAAAAAATACTGCAGCAAAGCAAAGTGACAAAGATACATGTACGAACTACAATAACTGTAACCCAGAATAAACGTTAGAGTTAGCCTATTTCACCACTGGTCTGCTAGCTCATCATTATCATACATCTAACGTACAGTACAATCATCCGTTCATACCTTATGCCAGCGATTTACTGTAGCTCTACTAGCCAAACCATGCTTAGATATACGCAGAAATATTCATCATTCTCTTTAGAACCGATCTCGTACCACACAGGCAAACATGCGCTTCATGAGATCTGGACGTTTCTTACTGAGAAACATGAATAACTCTTCGTCATCCATAATATCGGAAAGGATCGCTTTTTCCACCGGTTTATCGCACTGCACCTCTTGATTCACTTTTCCAATGGTGGCTGCCCTGATTGTCGTACTGGGCGAAATCGCAATCCTTTCCTGATCCTGATCCAGAGTAGATTGCTCCTCTGGAACATCAACATTCTGGGTTGACAATCGGATCTGGCGAATACGCTCCTGCATTACTTGCATTCCTGATGCAACAGGCTGTTGAACAGGGGCTTGAGATTGCTCCACTGGAACATCAACATTCTGGGTCTGATTGACGACTTGCAGCAGGTTGGGCAATTCGCATGACCGATGACGCGAGATGGCGTCACCCAACCTACGACAAGTGGTGCAATCGGTTGCAATGGGCTGCAATCGACTGTCGCCTCTATAAGGACGGTGTGATTCCAGTAGTCAAGAGAGAGAGTATTGTACGTACTTGCTTTTGTTTCCACTTATCTTTATCTGCTCTCCCACTAGTTAGTAAAAGCTTAGTCCACGTTTTCTACCTACACTACCGTACACCACCGTACCTACATACCGACCTACCCACACCTCGACACCCGACGCCCAACAGTTACTGTTGGTGGGTTGTGACTGGTCATGGCATTACGTACGTACTGTACCTCGGCATACTTAGACGTATCTACTACGGTGTACAGGTGTGATAATGAAGTAGGGTGTAATAGACAATAGGAAGATAGGAAGATCTTAGAACTAGTTTAGGTTTATGGAGCAGGTGACAGGCCGATTCAGTCTGATTGATGACTTGCAGCAGGTTGGGCAATTCGCATGACCGATAACGCGAGATGGCGTCACCCAACCTACGACAAGTGGTGCAATCGGTTGCAATGGGCTGCAATCGGCTGTCGCCTCTATATAAGGACGGTGTGATTCCAGTAGTCAAGAGAGAGAGAAAGAGAGAGTATTGTACGTACTTGCTTTTGTTTCCACTTATCTTTATCTGCTCTCCCACTAGTTAGTAAAAGCTTAGTCCACGTTCTCTACCTACACTACCGTACAGTAATACCTACCTACCCTACCCTTTTACACCCGACGCCCAACAAATGTAAAATAGGTTGCATTATATGCGGTCCATCAAACGTTTCATACAATAACGTGGTAGAGCAAAGCTCTTTCAAAGTCTCTGGCGGAAAGGGCAATACCAAGCCGCCGTCGATAATCAACGATTGCTATAATACTCCAGCTCTTGTAGCTCCTGCTGCAGATAAAATACAGAAACCGAACCCATCTCTCTCCGCAGTCCTTTCTTCCCCAGTTGTCCGCGAAATTCACCAGTAGATGCTTCTCCACTTCATTTTTCGTTCGAAAAACTCTAAAAAAAGCAAGAAAAGGCGTGTGATGCAAATAGTCTGAAACCCGTGATAAATTTCACTTTTCATTCGTCCGTAATAGGTAGCCGGGTACATACAGGGTGTCCAAACTAAATTTGCACAACTTTCAATTGACCATAACTCCAGTTTTAAGCGGCAGAAAATTATGGAACTTAGCTCATCTGAAAGCCCAATTCAAGAGGTATATTTTGATGTGTTTGCCAATTCTGTAAACTTTTCCGTTCGGTAGTTAGCACGATTCCCGTAAACCAGCTCAAAAAAGAGTTTGGCCAAACTGATTGCCAATCAATATGCCACTCTTGATTTGTTTTGAACATTTTGCTCAAAAAAGCTTTTAAAAGTGCAAAAATCCAATCTCAAATGATTTGGCCCATTGGGAGATCCCAAATGATTGGGACACAAAATGTGCCACTCACCGGAAGTAGAAGCAAACTCTTTCTCAGCAACAGTAAATTCCTTCCCATGCTCTGCCTTGCCTTCAGATGTTCAACGAGGTTAGGAACTTTATATGTTGTGAAACTGCATCCATCTTCAAGACATCGGATGTGGCCAGTGTCTTGCCGAGACTTTTCTCTGTCCTCGAGATGAAACTTTCGCTTGTGATTGCACAGACTCTGTCTAGACTCTAGAGGCGAAGAGCTTCTGGCAGAATTCACAGTTAAAACGACACTCATTCGACATGACGGATGAAGGCTGCAGCAGCTCCGAACGAATGTTTGAAAAGTATGTTCAAATTCCCTCCTTTCCTCTAACTTTTGATTGGGCGTTTTGTTGCGATTATTGTATTTGTGTTAAAATATTTGTGAAGTTTAGTAATACATAAATTCCGTGTTGTCCATGGAGTTTACTTCGTCTGAAGTCCCTCTCGTCTTTTCTTTTCTTCGCCGCCGCGGGCGAACCCCGAGCGCGCGACACAGTAGCACGTACTCCTAGAAGCATTTTCTGTGCAAGGTGTGCTCTAGGAGAGCATGGCAAATATGGCGGTTTCTTCGTCTCGATGTTTTTTCTGGCGCAAATTCAAAAAGTGGCACTAAAAGCGAACATTTCATTCCACTGCACACACATTGAACAAAACAAAACAGCAGCAAGCTCGTCGGACGTACGGTGAACGCGGCATCAATCATAGCAAACAAACAACACAAAAAATACTGCAGCAAAGCAAAGTGACAAAGATACATGTACGAACTACAATAACTGTAACCCAGAATAAACGTTAGAGTTAGCCTATTTCACCACTGGTCTGCTAGCTCATCATTATCATACATCTAACGTACAGTACAATCATCCGTTCATACCTTATGCCAGCGATTTACTGTAGCTCTACTAGCCAAACCATGCTTAGATATACGCAGAAATATTCATCATTCTCTTTAGAACCGATCTCGTACCACACAGGCAAACATGCGCTTCATGAGATCTGGACGTTTCTTACTGAGAAACATGAATAACTCTTCGTCATCCATAATATCGGAAAGGATCGCTTTTTCCACCGGTTTATCGCACTGCACCTCTTGATTCACTTTTCCAATGGTGGCTGCCCTGATTGTCGTACTGGGCGAAATCGCAATCCTTTCCTGATCCTGATCCAGAGTAGATTGCTCCTCTGGAACATCAACATTCTGGGTTGACAATCGGATCTGGCGAATACGCTCCTGCATTACTTGCATTCCTGATGCAACAGGCTGTTGAACAGGGGCTTGAGATTGCTCCACTGGAACATCAACATTCTGGGTTGACAATCGCATCTGACCAATACGCTCCTCCTGCATTACTTGCATGCCAGATGCAACAGGCTGTTGAATAGGGGCTGTTTGATCTCGGTTGTCGGGATGGGGATCCTCTACAGCTGACCCTTCGGAAGAGGCGCTCAGTGTTTCAGCGATCATAGCCGAGGAGGCGTCGGGGTCATCGACTGGCTTCACGTAAACTGCCCTGAACTTCGTATTGTGGCCGTGTACTGATGGCACGTACCAGAACTCGACTCTCTTTCCCATCAAACTCGTGAGATCGTTGCAGGGCCGATAGTAGTCGTTGAAGCAGAAGAACACCTTTTCTGCCAGTTCTCTGGGCTGAAGTAAACACATACCGCACCATGGCGTCATTGTTGTCAACAAGTCGCTCAACTGGGACCTGATCTATTTGTTGTCCGTTCGTTGACAACAAAGTGACAACAACCCGACAGTACCCATGTATTCTTCGTCAACAAACGGACAAAGAAATACCGTATTTACCTGTGCATAGCCCCCCTGGCTATACACAGCCCCATATTGGCAAAACATAAAAAATGCCCTATGCTTGCCCCCCTATGCATAGCCTAATATGTACTGTAAAGTACCTGAACCTACCTACATAAGCTGATCATAAGCTACCCATAGGCACTCCCACACCAAGCTAAAGATGCCTATAAGCCTGCTTGGGTGTGTATTGCACCAGAATAACCCTGTTTTGACCTCAATTATTCCCTAAAACAGTGCTTTTGACCTAAAAAATATGCCTCAGTGCACCTCTCAAAAACATAAAAAATTATAGACCCATATAGGACCTCTCAATTTTTGCATATATAGGGGCTATGCAATAGGTAAATACGGTAATTGGTCCTCAGGTCTATACATACAGTAGTATACAGGACAGCGGCCTACGTATTTTATTTTTGTAATAAATAAGCTACTGAACCCCACCGAATCCCACTGTCCAACTTTACGCCAAAAATAAAATACCACTCGTACATACTCTTTAGCCTTTACCATGACAATGCCGAAACTTTTCGCCGCGAATCGCACACGTTCCACTGCCTTCTTCAAACTCGGCGCCCGAAATTGCGCCGGATCGAGGCGGACGGCGTCCAATCGTCGCGCAGTCCACGCCTCGTCGTGTGCGTCCCCGTCGATGATTGGCTCGACGGAAAGCGACACGACGACACCTACCGCCAACGAGGGGAAGTTGTAGAAACCGTGAGTCCCTTTGCTATCGAGACAAATGCGACCAAGCTCTTCGCTGTAGGCGTATCCGTGCTTGGTGTATAGTGTAGTGACGATTGCGGGAACCTGCAAAGATGGGGCAAGAAAAGGGTAAAAGAAAACAGAATAGGGAACTGTGGGGTAAACCCGGTTATGGGAAAATCCGGCCAACTCAGTTTCAGGGCTGCTTATCTCACCAACAAATGGACCGATTGAGACAACTGTTGCATCAATGAATGCCTTGAACTCTCCTCTTTCAAAGGAGCTATTTGGTTCACCATTTGCTTAAAGGCAAGTTGATAGACGCTAGGTGGCCGGGTTTACCCCATTGCCGGGTTACCCCACAATACCCTTTCTGGCGTTCAGGCATAATGTAGGCGTGGTCGGCAAAACTTACACGTTTCGAACTGTTCAGAACTGAGAAAAACGACGCCAACCTTACATTTTCAATCCTCAATTCATCCTCCGTCTTCCTGTACAAGTTCTTGAACGGTTGCTCGATCTCTTCTTCATAAATTCCTGTCGCAGTCCAAGTGTACACTCCGAATAGATCGTCTCCCCTTTTCGTCTCTCTCACGTCCAAGAGTAACCAGTTGCCAGTTCTCACGGGGAAAGAATGGTGCAAGGCGATAGATTTGGGAATGAAGACCAAGCCCAACTGCTTCGAACGGGCCAGATAGCTTCCCCAATTGGAAAATGGATTTCCCAGTACGACGATACACTTGACTTGGTCCCAGTGATGATTGTCAGCGGTTGAAGACGAAGAACTTGCAGAATATGCCATGGTCTGAAATAAAGTATGAGCTGCTAAGCATTTCGCTAAAATGGCTGCATTACATAGGATACTGGGGCAAACCCGGCCATGGGGTAAACCCGGCCACCTAAAGCTCCATTGAACTTCCTGGTTCAATAAGTAATGAACCAAATAGCCTATCTCATTTGAAATCGATTGGCACTTGTCTCATCAATTGGTCCATTGGCTGCCGAGATGTGCACCCTAAAAACTTAGGTGGCCGGATTATTGCCATGGTCGGGTTGACCTCTTAGTAATCCACCCGAAAGGCAAAACCTGAGAACGATAGCGAAAGGATGCAATAGGCAATCCTGCAGGAAAAATTCAACTCAAGCGCAAAGAACGAATAAACTTTTATCTTACAGAACGAGAACATTATGCAATCTTAGTAGAAATGACCAGCTGAAACAAAAAGAGACACAAAAACCACTAGTACAAATTTAGGAAAGAAGAAAGAAAGAACAAGAACAAAACTTGAACACATAACAAAGACACACAAACTTGAGCGCATAGGCAGGGATACGTTGACATTTGCTAGGTAAAGCAAGAATTGCTGAGTAGTAACGGACTATACATTATTCCACCGCTCTGTCCATAATCCACGCGTATTTCACCCTCGTAGTAAACCGTATTCGTTACTTGCGCTAGAATTATGGGTACTTATTCACAAACTGACCTCTGTTTTTAGTGCAATTTTGATCGGTGACCCTGCCACGCCAGTACCGATCAAAAAACGTAACGAAAAACGGAATGGTCAGCCCACGACCACCCGACCCATAATTCATAGCGCAAGTAGCGAATAGACGAATCAAATACAGTAGTCAATACAGCTCTCCCGTATAATCTACGCGTATTCGTCGTCATCATAGCTAATAATAAGAAGAAGAAGACGAAGAAGAAGAAGAAGGCGGTCGGTTCCAGGGTTTGTTTTCTTCCTCTTCGCGATATTGGACACCCTGCTCTGGATTGGCCCTTTCTGCACCCGCCTTAGCCAGAGCGTCAGCTTGCTGGTTACCAAAACTCTGCGAATGACCCTTGACGTGCTCAAAACGAACCTGTAAAAAAATGCATGTAGTAGGGTACAGTGGGGTAAACGCGGTCATGGGAAAATCCGGCCATGGGCATACGGTTACGTACTGTGTACGTATTACAATAGCGTCCGAGGCCAATACGTAGTACCTAAGTATGTATACGTAATCTAATTCTAGTTATACGTTGGGCGAGTTTAGCCATCGGTCCCTGGGCCGGCACTTTTATTGGTGTCTAAAGTCCGCAGTTGTGACTGAAGGTAGCGGGTTCGATTACTGTTCAGTCCGACTTCCCCCCCCCCCCCCCCCCCTTTCGGAACCCGACTACTATCGCCATACGGAACGCGGCAAGTTACATTTACGAGGGAGCAGTATCGAAAGATGCACATGTACTGTAGGGTACTTTGGGCCTTGGGGTAAACTCGGACACCTCGTACTGAAGACCGTTATTTGTACATGGGTGGCCCGATTTACCCCATCTTACCCCACACCCAGAAATGACAGCATCATTTTTATACAGTACATACGCAACGTACGTACATTCATGTTTTGCATGGCGTCGAGCAGTTGCTGAAACTCGTACTGATTCTTCACTGGCTTTCCGTTGCTCTTGCGCCAACCGTTCTTCTCCCAGTTCGGCACCCATTCCTCCATCGCCTGTTTGAGAAACATGGAATCAGAGCGAATGGTCACCTTGCTGATGTAGCGCCAGTACGCCTGAAATAGTGGATATGACCAGCCGAAACGTCAAAGTCACGAGTTCACCCAGAGACGACGAAACATATCGCAACTGTGTCGCGGGAGCAGCTACCTTTATCTTTTCCAGAGCTTTTCTCGCCGCAGCGATTTCCGCGTTCTGATTCGTGTGCGGACAGGGACCGCGGTAGGGCAGGGAGAAGTTGTCGGGGTGATTCGGGCCGAAATAGCCGCCCAGTCCCGCCTTCGGCGCCTCTTTGCCGTTGTTCTTGCACGCGCCATCCACGTACACCACCACTCTCTCTGTGCACGGAGCACTGAACGCCATGACTCTCGGTTGGCTCGGTAACAAGGGTTCATTCACATATTACGTGATCGACTGACGACCGTACGTCCTAGGTATCTACAAGTACATGGTCGTTTGCTGTGCCAGTACTCCTAGATACTGTAGATCGGACGTACGGAACGGAAAAACGTACGGATGCCTTGTGAACCCAGCATGAAAAATAAGACAGCGTTATTCGGTACTTGCGCTAAGAATTCATGAGTGGTCACGAGCTGAGCCTTTTCGACGCGTTTTTGACTCACAATGGGGGAGTTTGCAAATAACTTTCGCGTACATGTGGTCGCGCTTTTTGTAAAAAAAATAAATACTGCCTGCCCTCGATTTCGTCCATTCCTACGAGTTTCCAGAAATTGAGGACAGGCGGAAAGGCGGCATTTATTTCTTATCTTCATAGCTAAAAATTTTGCATAAAAAACAAAGGAAACAAACAACAAAAAGCGCTACCACATGTACGCGAAAGTTATTTGCAAACTCCCCCATTCTGTTCAGCGTAAGAAGAGAATAGGCCCGATTTCGAAGCAATTTGGAGTCACGTAGTACACGTAGTATGTGAACAAACCTGTAGGACACCTCCTCCACCACTCCACCTTCCTGCTCCCACCGGCACCAGTGCTGAACTACGTAGATGAGTTTGAGGCCCGTTTCAACAGGATTTGACGAATTGCTTGCTGCGCCTGCGCGTTTTTGTGGGATTCCAAACAGATCGATCGATCCGATCGCGATCAAGGTCTCCTTACAGTTCGATGACCGTATTTCTGGCGCGAATTCAAAAAGTGACACTAAAAAACCTACTCTTCTTTTCTACCGTATCTACTTGCCCAAAAAAGTGTCAAAGGAAGAAAGTATACGCATGTGCTATCATTGACACATTTCCGCAGTACGGCAGTACTATCCCATCGAGCAAAAAACCTTTACTTTCATCAAACAAACAACAAAGAAAGCGTAACATGTCGTGCTGCCATCAGCAAATAATTCTTGCAAAGCACCCGTCGATCAATTACGTCTGTCCTGATTTCTATTTACAAACGCTTTCTTATTCATAATTCACTTTAGAACCGATCTCGCACCACACAGGCGAATATGCGCTTCATGAGATCCGGACGTTTCTTACTGAGAAACATGAATAACTCTTCGTCTTCCATGATATCGGAAAGGATCACTTTTTCCACCGGTTTATCGCACTGCACCTCTTGATTCACTTTTCCAATGGTGGCTGCCCGAATTGTACTGGACGAGATCGCAACCATTTCCTGACCCTGAGCAGATTGCTCCTCTGGAACATCAACATTCTGGGTTGACAATCGGATCTGGCGAATACGCTCCTGCATTACTTGCATTCCTGATGCAACAGGCTGCTGAACAGGGGCTAGAGATTGCTCCAGTGGAACATCAATATTCTGGGTTGACAATCGCATCTGACGAATACGCTCCTGCATTGCTTGCATGCCGGATGCAACAGGCTGTTGAATAGGGGCTGTTTGATCTCGGTTGTCGGGATGGGGATCCTCTATAGCTGACTCTTCGGAGGAGGCGCTCAGTGTTTCAGCGATCATAGCCGAGGAGGGATCGGGGTCATCGGCTGGCTTCACGTAAACTGCCCTGAACTTCGTATTGTGGCCGTGTACTGATGGCGCGTACCAGAACTCGATTCTCTTTCCCATCAAACTCGTGAGATCTTTGATGGGCCGATAGTAGTCGTTGAAGCAGAAGAACACATTTTCTGCCAGTTCTCTGGACTAAATGGAGCATAAAACAAGAAATAGATTACTTATTCGAGCTAGAACGAAGAAAATTTGGACCAGTTGCGTTTCGCGATGGGGTGGTTGTTGGTCGATAAAACGACCCCGCGGTATTTAGTGTAAGTTTAAAAATGTAGGTACCGACGGGATGTCAACGTTGTCCAGTCCAGGGAGCGGAAAAGAAGCGAGTGAAAAGAAGAATTGACAATAAATACGTCGATAACCCTGTAGGCACCGATCCAAATTTTCACTAAATACCGCGGGGTGGTTGTCGACCAATCCAATCGCGACAACGCAACCGGTCCGTACATACGTACAACAGTAGGTATTCTTTCTTACTCAAGAGTAGCGGGAAAGCTTAGGTAAGAGAAAAAATACAGCAATAACCCCTGTAAATTTAGAGTAGACATATTCAGGGTATCTCGGGAAAGGACCAAAATTTTTCACAGCACCCAGAAAAATTTTAAAGCACCCAAAATTGATGAAAACTGAGGACATTTATCAGTTGATACCTTGCTAAGAAAGAGTAGTACCATGGAGCATGCCTAAAGGCTTTCATGCCTCATACTTCCCAGCTTATGGATGGCCGGCCTTACCACCAGTACTGTATTTTGCCCAGCAGAACATTTGGCGCTGGTTTTGTGTACATAGTACAGCCGGTATACATACAGTACATACAACATACTGTAGTATCCAATCTATGTGTAGGCCTACACGGCACACACAAGTACGTACGTACGTGCATACATAGGCCTACGTAGAAAATCCACAACTAAATTTATGTACCGTAGGTGCATGCACAGGCAATCTTTACCTTGCCAGCGCCTGGTAATCAATTTTACCATGCCATGTCTGCCAGCGTGCGTTGGGCTAGTATGAAGTCATATGAGAACTGAGTGAAAGATTCGCCGAAGGCGAAAAATTTTTTAAAAATGATCTCAGAAACGCCAGAAAGCGCTGCTGCCTCCGTCAAAATTTTTTTCAAAGCACCCTCAGCTAAAATAAAGCACTTTTAAAGCACTTTACAGTCGGGTGCTCAATCAAAACACTTTGAAGGAAAGGGGAACTTTGGGCGGAAGGTTCGAGGTAAGCCTGCACGGATCATTCGATAGAGCATAAAAAATGCTGCAAAACGAACCAAGTCCCATCCTTCTATGTTGCGTCGTTCTTGAGTTACAGGCAAAAACTGATCTGTGAACGGGAAACTCAGCTTGAGAGCACGTAGCTCGCTAACCATTGCACCGATCGGAATAATTTTGCTGCCACCGTGTGCTCCGTTTGGTGTTCTACCTTTTTGTTGTATAAAGTTTTGCTGTATCCTCACTGCCTGTGGAATGGGAGGCCAAAAAACAAGTGTCCTTGCGCAGTTTAGCACATATTACCTTCACCACCTTCATTCTTCTTCTTTTTCTTCTTTCATATTATATTATAGTTTATGTTTTTACCTTCTGTTACATACGATGTGCCACGTGAAAAAGAAAGTTTGCTTGCTTGCTTGCTATTTCATACATGGACAAAGTATGTGCTAAACTGCGCAAGGACACTACATATTTTTTGGTCTCCCATTCCACAGGCAGTGAAGATACAGCAAAACTTTATACAACAAAAGGTAGAACACAAAGAGAAATGGGAAGAAATATATGGAAGTAGGAGCTACGCTTGACGAGCTTAATATATCGAACTAAGAACGACGAGAGAAGGCGAGATGAGATCTATCGAGATAGGAGCTACTCGATCGCAGTCCTAGGAAAGGAGCCAGAACATAAAAAAAAAGCAAAACATCTCACCACGAGAAGCCGACTTCTCTGCGTCGACAGCGCCGCTCTTCAAACTCGGCGCCGCGCTGATGAGCACGACGAGCGCGCCTCCACGCTCCGGGCTCCCCCCGGGATGGCTGACGAAGCAGCAGAGCGGAACATAGAGAGGTAGAAACCCCCTCGCCGCAGACCCGTATGGCAGGCACCGGAGCACAGGACGCGGAGCAACCACACAAAGCCACCCATCACACGAACCACACACCTCACCAACAGCAAAAAAAAATACTCCAACCAAATCCCCCTCCCCACCAAAAAACACCATACACCACAAACAAACAAACAACACAACCACCCCAACACCCACACCACCACCCCCACCACACAAAAACACACACACAAAAACACCCAACCCAAACACACCAACCCACACAGCCACCCCACCCCAACCACCCACCCACCCCCCACAGCCACCAAACCACCCACCACCCCCCCACACCACCCAAACGGAGCACATGGTGGTAGCAAAATTATTCCGATCGGTGCAATGGTTAGCGAGCTACGTGCTCTCAAGCTGAGTTTCCCGTTCACAGATCAGTTTTTGCCTGTAACTAAAGAACGACGCAACGTAGGGGATGGGACTTGGTGCGTTTTGCAGCATTTTCTATGCTCTATCGAATGATCAGTGCAGGCTTACCTCGAACTTTCCGCCCAAAGTTCCCCTTTCCTTCAAAATTCCTTTCTTGAGCTACCGGATGGAATTTGCTTTATATGTTCTTTGCTTTTGGCTCTTGGTAATATCTTAAAGGTTGCAGCAGGCCCCCGGGCTTTCTTGAGTTCCTTATTACATTTCTTTGGCTCTTCCCCTTCTTCTCATCCTTCTCCCCGTTCTCATTCGTGCTTCCCCATGTCCCGCTGGCAGGCTTGCCATGAAGGCATGGTAAGATTTGCTACAAGGCGCAGGCTGGGTTGGATTCCCCTTCGGTGCAGCTAAGGTAGTCTGATTTTTTTCTGCGTTTTCGCCTATGTATGCACGTACGTACGTACTTGTGTGTGCCGTGTAGGTGTACACATAGATTGGATACTACAGTATGTTGTATGTACTGTACTATACCTGCTGTAACTATGCACACATAAACCAGTGCCAAATGTTCTGCTGGGCAAAATACAGTACTGGTGGTAAGGCCGGCCATCCATAAGCTGGGAAGTATGAGGCATGAAAGCCTTTAGGCATGTTCCTCCCATGGTACTACTCTTTCTTAGCAAGGTATTAACGACAAATGTCTCAGTTTTTATCAATTTTGGGTGCTTTAAAATTTTTCTGGGTGCTGTGAAAATTTTGGTCCTTCTCCCGAGATACCCTGAATATGTCTACTCTAAATTTACAGGGGTTATTGCTGTATTTTTTCTCTTTACCTAAGGTTTCCTGCTACTCTTGAGTAAGAAAAGAATACCTACTGTTGTACGTATGTACGGACCGGTTGCGTTGTTGCGATCGGATTGGTCGACAACCACCCCGCGGTATTTAGTGAAAATTTGGATCGGTGCCTACAGGGTTATCGACGTATTCACTTGTCAATTCTTCTCTTCACTCGCTTTTTTCGCTCCCCTGGACTCGGTACAACGTCAACATCCCGTCGTTACTGTACATTTTTAAACTTACACTAAATACCGCGGGGTCGTTTTATCGACCAACAACCACCCCATCGCGAAACGCAACTGGTCCAAATTTTCTTCGTTCTAGCTCGAATAAGTAATCTATTTCTTGTTTTATGCTCCATTTAGTCCAGAGAAGTTGCAGAAAATGTGTTCTTCTGCTTCAAGACTGGCATTATCGGCCCACCAAAGATCTCACGAGTTTGATGGGAAAGAGAATCGAGTTCTGGTACGTGCCATCAGTACACGGCCACAATACGAAGTTGAGGGGTCTGTCTGACGTGAAGCCAGCCGATGACCCCGATCCCTCCTCGGCTATGATCGCCTGAAACACTGAGCGCCTCCTCCGAAGAGTCAGCTATAGAAGGATCCCCATCCCGACAATTGAAGATCAAACAGCCCCTATTCAACAGCCTGTTGCATCCGGCATGCAAGCAATGCAGGAGCGTATTCGTCAGATGCGATTGTCAACCCAGAATATTGATGTTCCACTGGAGCAATCTCTAGCCCCTGTTCAGCAGCCTGTTGCATCAGGAATGCAAGTAATGCAGGAGCGTATTCGCCAGATCCGATTGTCAAC
>JASAMW010004721.1:0-23225 GCA_030247985.1 Epsilonema sp. ZAB3_2
ATTTACGTAGTAGGTACAAAGGCAGTACGCTTTTTAATGCATGCACGAGCAGGTAGGACCGATGCAGACAGAAGTCTTTCAGCGACAATCGGCTGTCTTTTCTGATTCGTTGTGGAACGTGGAACCACTCAATCAGCACACGTAGGAGGATAAGGACAGGACAGTGAATGCATACATGGTACATATTACATGGTCGTGTCGTGTCTCAGGCAGGAGGGCTGGTTAATTGGCTCACTCTCCATTATGTGGGCTGCAAGCCACCACCATACAACACTTTTGCCTTGCTTGATATATGCAGGAAACAATCAGCTAACATTAGCCTCCTACCTTTGCCACGTTGACGAAGGCTTGAACTCCTTTCCAGCTTGCTCGGTCAGCTGCTCTTTAACACACTACGGAGGACACGATCAATCGAATAGTGTCACCATCGCTCCGGTTTCTCGTCCTACAAACCGCACCCGGTATTTACGGAGCGCGTAAGGGGGTTGCGCTTGGCCTGCTGATCACAATACGCCTTGGGCACCTGTGAAATCAGTCAAAATGAATGGTGTATGAACATAACGCATACGAATTGGGCTTGGCCTTTGAGTGATGGCAGCACAAAGGCCGAAGTACTCAACTCAGCCGTGGTGGATGTGGATTCAGCCTGTGCGTGTGTGTTCTCTGTTGGCAGTGTACTATTGTCAATTAGCCGTCAGCATCGGATGCACACAGATCAGCTGACTGCATGGCGCAGGATGGCGAAAATCCGGCTTCTGTTCTGTGTGAGAGACCCAGTGTCAACAACGACTGTACTCATAGCTCGCTCCTCTACGTACGTACTAAACGGTAAATGCGCAGACATTATTATAGCCAGCGCATTTGGTTCACCCACCCTGCTATTCGTTCGCTTCCGTGCTTCCCTTGTGGACCGCACATATGTACAGCCGGTTGGGCCTACAACAAACCGTCAAGATACATTTTGAATCCATTCGTCGGTAACACCAATAGCTATATGATTTGTTGAGTACATTCCAACAAAAAATTGGGGATGAATATACGTCTTTTTGTGACAAAGTACGCGCACTCAATCCTTGCGTGAAGTTTTTTGGCACGTGCCTTTGAGTTTTGGATAATACAATTAATGCCATAAGAAAATGAGGATTTATACATACTGTACAGTATACTACCACTACCTTTCACAAACATAGTGATAAATATAAACCTCAACCTTTGATTGCCATGTTCATCAGGATTCGTCGTCGTCGCGATTCGTTGTCGTGGAAAACGGGATTTCAATAAATACATAGGTCCAAAACAAAGCAATACGTAATGTGAAAATTATGACGACCAAGAGCCAGTTTCAGGTTCAGTAGCATGCCTCTCCAATTTCTCAGATGATTCGCCCTTGATGACTACAACAATAATAGATCGCAGTCAATGTCTACTGTTATTGTCGCAATGTTGTGCTGCAATACGATGAGTGCCGTTTTACGTCAAGTGGTTGCGCAATGAATGCGCTTTACTGGTACATGAAGTTTTACGCCCCTCATCCAATGCGAATGAAGCGAATATATTGGCATTGGTAACGTACCTGTACCTCATCTCAGCTCAACAACGACCTTAGCATGAGTCGGATGTGTTGGTTTCTACTATGCCTTTTCATTAGCAGCATCAACGCTTGCAAGAGCTGTGGCCGTGTAAGCAGGCACATTCTCAATATCTGAACACGAACAGCCGAGGCGTGGAGAGTTAGAGCTCCATAGTAATGTTGTACATGCGTACGGAATGAAGCCTAAAATGGAAGGCAACGATTTATTGTGTAACCAAATATAATGTCTTGCAGAGAGGAGAGTGTTGTGGGTCGCCCCCACCTTTGGATTTTCCACCGGTAGAGCCGAATCTACGTGCTGATCATCCACCAGCTTCTCTTTTGCATACTCCTCTGGATTCAGTTGCGTCTGCTTTCGAAGAGCCAGTTCCTTCTTTGGACACGTTTTCTCAGGTCGGCCCACCACTGCGACCGCCACTGCCTTCAGCACAAGTTCCATTGCTGTCGACTTCCTTCCAGCCTGCTCCTCTTCCCCCTCCTCCGCCACCACCTCCACCTCCACCTCCTCCTCCTCCTCCTCCTCCGCCTCCTCCTCCTCCGCCTCCTCCTCCTCCCGCGACTGACGATCCGCTCTTATCAGTGTTGACCTTTCCTATCCCGGTTGAACCCTTGCCAAAGCTGGTAAATTAAATGGGTTATAAGTTGAGTTCTAAAGTGTACATCATTGTTTTTGCTGACTACTAGAAGCGTTTTGTTCCGCAGGATAATGGAAACGAGCGAGAAGGAAGACAGAGATGCATTTGCAGAGGGGTAATCAACCATGTAATGTACATTACGTATTCCAGAAAATACTGTATGTATGTGCATAATTTGCTCGACCGACTTCTTCGTGTCGCGTCAGGATCCGCTATTTGGATACTTCCTAGGGTATGTCTTCGAGGAAGCGTTGCTGCAGGTTGGGAAACAGTGCAACCGGAAGAGGCAGTGAGAGTGCAGCTGCGTTGTCGTCATCGGGTTTTGCGGCTTCAGCTGTGGCCGCGGAGCCGTCACCTCTCTTCCCAGGCGCAGAACTACACGGACTACCCTTTCCGACAGCTCCCTTCACAGCTGCTGAACCGCCGACGCGAGCAGCTCAATTCATTCCACAAAGAGATCTACGTCCTTCGAGACGGAGGGGACTTGTGCGATCACTGACCACAGGCCAAGGTTCGACAACAGAAGAGGACGACTGGACGCAGAATGAAGAAGGGGAGGAAGAGCAGGAATTCTATCCCTTGTTTTTCGAGCCGTTGATCATGGCGATGCTGAATGGAGATGTAGAGAGAAAGACGGCGGATCGGCGGCAAGATGACGAAATTCGCCGACTTTTGCTTCACACACTGGAAAACATCGAACCTCATGAACTGCTGCGTGGATTGCTGAGTGCGCGACGTAGGGAAGAAACAGCTGCAACTCTGCCTCCACCACCTGCAATATCCAGGGCAAGGGCCAGAGGAGCGACCATTCACAATCAGAACCCGTTGGCCCCAGTGCCACCTCTTCCCAGAGGATCTAGCGTCAGACCGCCAAAGTTTCCATTTGGATGATATCTGCAGCGCGGAGTGAGAGCGGCACTGGTCGGTCTGACAATGTTGATGTATCTTGCTGACAGGAAGCAATAAATATAACTTTTACCACCGGATTTAGACTTCATTTGACTTTTGTTGTTTTTGTTTCAGTTCTTGCTTGTCAAGAAAAATTTATCAATCTCTCTGACGCAACGTAATAGTGCGCTGAGCAGAGTAATTTAATTTGTAATTTTTACGTATGTACAAAATGAAAGTGATCAGGCAGGTGCATCGGCTATCCTTATACTTTCTTACTTGCTGTGCTTCCGGCGAAAGGCATAGCAAACCGGAAACCTAACGGATTTGTTTGACAGACCCCACTGTACTCGAATTTGTGGTGTGGAGTATGTTGTATTACACTTGTATGTATTAGACAGGGCAGAAGAAACCAAACTTGTCATCAATTGTGCTGTTTCTAATTTGTCTGTGAAGCCTGATTGTATTGTGTGCTCAATATTTCACGTTGAAAATGTTTCTAAAGATTCTTTTTACAGCAGCAGCCTACAGCATGATATGCTGTGTCCACGTGGATGCATGTGGTGGGAAGGTATAGTAAAAGCTCATGTGTATTGTATGTAATGCCCTAATGATCTGACAAACAAATTCCCTGCCTGTAGCGTGTTTTTTTATGATTTGGCACCACAAGAGTAGTAGAGTACTGTAAAGTTTGGTGTATAACCCGATATCGAATATAGCCCGATATTGAATATAACCCGAGCAAATTGGTCGACTTTGAATTTTAGTATTTTATATAACCCGATATTCACCACGCGTCAAATGCTTCAAAAAGCTGTTTCATTCTGAAATAAGCAAGTGTGGTCACCCCCGATATTTTGTATAACCCGATATCGAGTATACCCCGAGCAAATTGGTCGACTTTGTTTGTATAACCCGATCGGGTAACACACCAAAAGTTTACAGTACTCATAACTTTTGCACATATCTAAACCAAGATATACTGCAATTAAGAATAAATAATAATAATATTAAAATAAAAAAATGAAATTTGATAAACCAATAACAAAACTTTTGGTTTAAATCCATACATTACTGCAAAAGTTATGCGCACGTTTTAAATTTCAATCCATAAAACACCCGGTACATTAGTGCGCACAAACAATAATAAGCGTGTGTACATAAGTATTGTACATTGATATGCTATTGGATAGCGATGTTGTCCTCCGACTGGACTGGCAGCGCCTCCGCCCATTCCTGCCCCGGCGCCACCACCTCTTCCGCCACTTCCGCCACCCCCACCTGAACCACTGCCACTGCCGCCACCTGCACCCCTGCCCGCACCGCCACCTGCGCTCCCACCACCAGCCGCTCCAGGCATCTGCTGCAGACAAAGAAAGGTACAGACAGACTATGACGAAGGAGAAGGAGGAACGTTCTCAGGAGGAATACTGTCAATAAATAGTTGTAAACTATGTACATGCATACGTACAAATGTGCAAACAGTTGTGTTCTTTTTAGCAGAAGAAAAAATGTTGCAAGCAACGACGCAGCAGGTGTGGTTGTCGAGGAGGGCTACTCGGAGGTGGCGGATTACTCGGAGGTGGCGGATTACTCGGAGGTGGTGGCTTACTTGGAAGTGGTCTAGGAGCTGGTGGCTTGCTAGGACGATAAACGACACTGTTTTGCAGCACAAGATCGATTGTTGAATTAAGGCAAGGTTTCTGAGTCGTGTGAGAGTCTGACTATAGAAGGCCGGACACCCTCAATATTTCACATTTCCTGTTCGGTTCATATATAAGTACTACAACACATGGGGAATCGAATGCAAAAACCGCATCTCAAAATTCGCCCTCGTTGACGAGTTATAGATGCGCAAACCCTCCTGACCCATTTTAAGGCGAAAATTACATAAAATGCATTCTTTTTAGGTTCCAGTGGACGCAGCCGGCTGAAATTTTGTACACACATACCCCCTATGGGACCCTACCTGCAGGGAAATTTTTAGCCTTCTAGCCCTCTTCACACTGGAGTTATGGCGTTTTACAGTCAATTTCCATGCAAACTGGGGCTAGATTTTTTTAGGTTATATGCCTATAGCTCATTAGATACAGTACCGGCCGCTCTGAAAATTTTTATCCCTTTAGGTAACCAATTATAGTTTTCGAAAATACAAAAAGAAAAAATTCGGTAGTGGTCCATGAAAGAGAACGGTCCTCATGAATAGTGAAAAAATTCAGGAAAAATTTTCCCGCCTTTTTCTATTATTCAAGATAAATGAGCAATACCACTGGAGCTTCTTCCTAAAAAAGTAACCTATCTTATGTAGAATTTGATGTAGATTTCAAAAATGAAATTAGTTTTTCAAAAAATTTAACCCCTAGCATATAATTTTGCAAAAGTAGTATATTTTTGAGATATTTTTGAGAATTTTGGGTAAGGGTTAAATTTTTTGAAAAACTAATTTTATTTTTGAAATCTACATCAAATTCTACATAAGATAGGTTACTTTTTAGGAAGAAGCTCCAGTGGTATTGCTCATTTATCTTGAATAATAGAAAAAGGCGGGAAAATTTTTCCTGAATTTTTCACTATTCATGAGGACCGTTCTCTTTCATGGACCACTACCGAATTTTTTCTTTTTGTATTTTCGAAAACTATAATTGGTTACCTAAAGGGATAAAAATTTTCAGAGCGGCCGGTACTGTATCTAATGAGCTATAGGCATATAACCTAAAAAAATCTAGCCCCAGTTTGCATGGAAATTGACTGTAAAACGCCATAACTCCAGTGTGAAGAGGGCTAGAAGGCTAAAAATTTCCCTGCAGGTAGGGTCCCATAGGGGGTATGTGTGTACAAAATTTCAGCCGGCTGCGTCCACTGGAACCTAAAAAGAATGCATTTTATGTAATTTTCGCCTTAAAATGGTCAGGAGGGTTTGGGCATGTATAACTCATCAACGAGGGCGAATTTTGAGATGCGGTTTTTTGCATTCGATTCCCCATGTGTTGTAGTACTTATTTATGAACCGAATAGAAAATGCGAAATTTTGAGGGTGTCCGTGAACAATGCACACACCAGGGAAATCTTGCCTTACATATGCAGTACGTAGCAAAATATTCTTGATAGTAGTACGTACGTAGTTTAGTTTGATGTTTGATGTATGTAGGTCAGAATTCAGAATTGT
Organism: Epsilonema sp. ZAB3_2; assembly: GCA_030247985.1. NCBI lineage: Eukaryota > Metazoa > Nematoda > Chromadorea > Desmodorida > Epsilonematidae > Epsilonema > Epsilonema sp. ZAB3_2. Next base: position 6,281 of record JASAMW010004721.1, read on the forward strand.
CGTATAAATACAAGTATGTATTTGGGCAGTTAGCACGTACGGTAGGCCTCGTACAGTATTATCAATTGTACGATGTCACGTTCAGGAAGTAGAGATTTCAACTAGCTCACCTCACCACATTCTTATGCGATTCTAGACTACCGCTCAATCACTACTATTTATTTTTTGCTAGGTACACTACGTTGTAGAGTGCTTCTTTGGAAATCAAGGTAGACGCGATAGCGGAACCTCGAGAGGCTCACGAACGAAGCTCCGCCGCGTCCCACCTTACTTTGTCATGTGTAAATAGGAGTGACAGAAATAAAAAAACACATTTGCTCATAACTCCTGAGCCAAGAGGCGGACTGAGCTGAAATTTTGCCTGAAGATGCCCCCTATGGGTACGTATCTGCTGGCAAAATTTCAGCTCGATCGGCTTAGTGGTTAGGGCGCTACGGGCGAAAAACCTATTTTTGAAAGGTGTGGACAGCTTATGTACTGAAAAACTGTTCCCACCGTAACTTTTCAACGAGTCGTGGGATCGAGCTCGGTTTTTTTTTAAAAGATGGGAAATGTAAAGATCTTGGGAAAGTGGTCCGAGCACTTTTTGCGTTTAAGGCCTCTGACACCCTTAAAATTGCGATTTTGTGGTAAAAATAGTTGCAAAGTTCCAACGCATACTCCTCCCTGGATTTTTTTCAGATCTGACTGGTAGGTATACCAAAAGATAGACCTCACTCTACTCTCGATGAGACTTTTTTTAGATTTTTAAAATTAGCTTTCATTCTCGAGTTATGAGCTGTCAAAGTTGCCTGTCTTTATGTTTGGTTTTAGCAATACTTAAGGATGCGACAGACAGCTGAAATGAGTGCGTGCCGCACTTTAAAGGCCACATTTAGCATACCATTCGATTCGTCTTCAAAAGATCTATCGATTGCTGGCCACTGCGACAGGCTCATGCCTGATTCACATAGTAAAAATGCCTTCACATAGGCGAAAGTCGCAAAAGGTGTTATTTCTTTCAAAGTTTCATTTTGTAGGCATATGACATACCATTCGATTCGTCTAAGCAAGATCTATCGATTGGAAACAATTTCTACATGCATGTTTCCAATATGCCTGATTCACATAGTTCAAATGTATTCACATAGGCACAAAATAAATAAAACAAAAATTGGCTAAATGTAGTCACGTGATATACCATTCCATTCATCTTGACAAGGTCTACCTATTTCTTGCATTCTTACTAGCCATCTCCTCGCTCATACCTGATTCACATAGTCTAGTCAAATTCACATAGGCTCAATCCACTCAAAAACAAAGAAATGTCCTGTGTAATTATGATGTATCTCGAAGTTCCACTAGTGCATCTCATCAACTCGAGCTCGGTTTTTTTTAAAAGAATTGCATTGCATGTGTTATGCACATTCACATACTCAATCACGTCTCAAAAACATAAAAAAATGTTCCATGTAATGTATGCTGTATCTCGAGGTTCCACTAGCACATCTCGTCAACTCGAGCTCGGTTTTTCAAAGATTTGTATGCATTTGTTATGCACATTCACATAAGGCTCAATTCCTCTCAAAAACATAAAAATGTCCAACGTAGGTATATCCCCTAAATATACGTATAATGTATCTCGAGGTTCCGCTAGCACATCTCATCAACTCGAGCTCAGTTTTTTAAAAGATTTGTATGCATGTGTTAAAACAAGATGTATCGATTGGGGACAATTTTGACATGCTTGTATCCTATATGCTTCTCACATTTCAAGTAGACGTGGCAGGAACCAGTGGAGAAGTGCTCCTTAGGAGCACGAAGGAAGTGAGCGAGAGGCTCACTAGCCTGCAGATGCTTATGGGGTTGACGGCGCAGAAACCAGAAGGTTCCAACCGCCCATCGCTGCCGAAACTTGCTACCCCTCCAAGTTGACAGCCTCTCGCACAATCTGCTGCCATCCGACTGGTGCGGGCATACTTTTGCCCATTCCCAGTCATGGCAAACAAAACTCTTCAATGACCTTTGTTGCCTCTCGCCTGCTTCTGTATGCCTGATCACATGCAAAACGCTGGATCCAAACCATAATATTTGGTCATCTTAACCAGGTATTTATATGTATGTAAACATGCACATGCTTGTAAATAATATGGTGCAACAAAAAACCTTGAGCATTGGTTCAAAGACAAAAAAATGTGATGTTTCCTCAAAAGTAGAATCATACATACATACATACCAGTAAAGATTTCATGTCTTAAGATAGCTTTTCCTGTTTATCCTGAACAACAGCAAGTGATAACTTCAGCTGAAACTTAATGATTCCAAAGCCGATATTTTGAATCGAGAAGATCGAACTCTGGTGGACCTCTCACCTCCTATTTGGCAAGAAAGAAACGGCTGGTCATATTGGAAGCCATTGTTGAATGGGTACGTACTACATGCGAATGCCCATGCGAGAAAGAATAAACATACGTACAATACATATGCACATACTTATTCATAACGCTGCATGGATCAGGCATACAGAAGCAGGCGAGAGGCAACAAAGGTCATTGAAGAGTTTTGTTTGCCATGACTGGGAATGGGCAAAAGTATGCCCGCACCAGTCGGATGGCAGCAGATTGTGCGAGAGGCTGTCAACTTGGAGGGGTAGCAAGTTTCGGCAGCGATGGGCGGTTGGAACCTTCTGGTTTCTGCGCCGTCAACCCCATAAGCATCTGCAGGCTAGTGAGCCTCTCGCTCACTTCCTTCGTGCTCCTAAGGAGCACTTCTCCACTGGTGTACCTTGGACACCTTTTTTATGGTCCAGCAGCCGTTTTCCAAACATATTGAGACTTCCGCATTACGTTGCTGACCAGTTTAAAATTTAACCCCTCCTGTATGCTGAGATATAGCTGCTGGTAGGCCCAAATTGCCCCTCACGTGGCCGCCACTTTTTTCAAAAGTTCTTACCATCATTCTACTCCATTTTCTTCACAGATTTCGATTTGGGGCATGCCCTTCCGATATTTTGATAAATACACCATGATATAGCCCAAAAAGGGGTAATTTTGGCTAATTTGATCATTTTCGTCAATTTTGGTGGTGTATTTATCAAAATATCGAAGGGGCATGCCCCAAACCGAAATCAGCGAAAAAAATGGAGTAGAATGATGTTAAGAACTTTTGAAAAAAGTGGCGGGCACGTGAGGGGCAAATTGGGCCTACCAACAGCCATATCTCAGCATACAGGAGGGGTTAAATTTTGAACTGGTCAGCAACGTAATGCGGAAGTCTCAATATGTTTGGAAAACGGCTGCTGGACCATAAAAAAGGTGTCCAAGGTACATTTCCAAAGAAGCACTCTACAACGTAGTGTACCTAGCAAAAAAATAAATATAGTACAAATTATAATTCTGGGACCCATGCATTATTTATCTCGAGAACTACGCGACGTAGAGCAAAGCGGTCAAAACTTCCACGGATAACTTTAGCTCGCCTCTCCAATAAAAAAACCGTTTGTCTCCAGCTGCTCTCAGTGGCGAGATCTCGCCGATTTCCTTCAGTACTAAAATCGGCAAATTGGGCGTGGACCATTGGGCAATTCTAAACCTCGCAAACGCCCGAAAAATCAAAAGTGGTAGAAATATGCATACATGATGAAAACAATAAAAATGGGCATCGGGCGTACAGGGTCGTGGGGTGTCGTGGTTTGCGTGGTTTAGCGTCTGCCAAATGGTGACACGATTTCAGTGCTGAAGGAAATCGGCGAGATCTCGACACTGAGAGCAGATAGAATCAAACAAGTTTTTTTTATTGGAGAGGGGGGCTAAAGTTAGCCGGGGAAGTTTTCACCGCTTTTCTCTACGTCGCGTAGTTCTCGAGATAAAAAATGCGCCAGCCCCACAATAATAATTTCTACACTCCAACCCCCCCCCCCCCCCCCCCCCCCCTCCTTTTCTTCTTTTTTTTTTGTTTCTCTCTACGTACTACTCCGGTTTTATAGGCTTTCTGGCAGGCACAGTTTTAATCTTATTTAATTTCATATTTACAATCACGATTTGCGATTCGTTCGTCACAAACACCGATCATTATGCATGTATACAGTACCAATAAAAGGTCGTTGTACATAGAAAGCACTTGATGTTGGTGTACGTGTAGTGTGCGCTTCGCTTCGTGCGTCACGGTCACAGTACAATACGTTTAATGACCAGGTTTGGCGCCACGAGTACAAAGGAAGCTGTAACGGCGAGAAGAAGGAATGAGCAGAGCAGACAGCTGATGCGATCCATGACATTGGCTGCAAAGCGCCACTCCATCTTCACACTGAGCTCATCGTGTTCACGTCGCATCTGATTGGTGATGAATAATACGTGATCGAGTATTTCAAAGATCTCTGGCCTAATTTGCCGCTTCGGCCGCTGATTAGACGGAAGTCCCAGCGTGCCCGCCCTGCTCTGCATCGCCAGATGGCGCAACTTCCCAGCTACCCTCGCCTCATAGAGAAAAGAGTTGCGAATTTTGGCCCGTATGTACTGTGGAACGGTCATCCTCAGTACCCAAGGTGCCCAATTCAGGAAACAGTTTCTCACCTTGAATAACAGCACATAATGTATAACCATGCAGGATAATTTTTATCAGCAAAATGTACGTACTGTTGGGTGTGGTATGCATTTTTTGTCTTTGTTTTGATGTGCTGACGTGCTATACCAAAGCTGACATGTGATGGGACTTCGAAGATCTGTGGTGAAAATTCAGAACAAATACAGTAGTTACCATTGACAGAGAGATTATCATCATCACGCTGGAGAAGTATAAGGCTAAACAAAACAACTTTGTTTTGACCGGGAGCTAGCTTACTTCTGACATACACTCTGGTGTTCACATGTTGTTGTACGTAGCGCATGTGCATGCAAGGACATACAAAGATGTGAGAAGAATTTGTACTTATTAGGGGAACAGCTTCCGACGTTTGTGGAAGGATTTCTGTCAGCATGAGCAGGAAGAAGCAGAGCGACATAAATATGGTTACAACTAAAATAAGAATAAAAAGTAGGCACTGTGTGGTAAACCCGGCTGCTGTTTCAGCAAATGATGAACCAAATAGCTCATATTGAAAGAGGAGAGTTCAAGGAATCGATTATGTTAATATTTACAGTATGTACCTACTGTATGTATTGTACGTATCTCAATGGGTCGATTGGTTGCTAGCTAATATGCAGCCTTGAAACTTAGGTGGGCGGAGTGTCTCATGGTCGGGTTCACCCCATAGTACTAACGTCTGAAATTCTGTATACCATACGTAAGTAAAACTATACATAGAGAAACTGGCGATGCATACTGAATTGCAGCTTTTCATTGGTGTCCGCTGGTATGGAGAAGGTGAGGAGAGAAACGACGCAAAGAAGGACGCATGGAACAATGATATTGAAGCCGAAGAATAGAGTCCGTCTCCGCAACCAGAAGGTGAACGTCAGATCCATGTACGGTTCTGGGCAGCACTCATATTTCAGCACATTGCGCTTCACTGTCGCATCTACACACACAATTCTTGATATCCATGATGGCTTTACGCTGGCTAGTATTTATATTTATTTACATTGGCTGGCTATTTATCTGCAAAACAAGGTACCGATAAGCTCCCATTCGCCGTTTTGAGTGTAAGTTCCGGTCTCGATCGGTCCTTGAGTCAAATTCATGTGATTTCCAGCATAGCTCCAACTGCCAAATTTCATGAAACATTTCTGATCGTCAAACGGAAACCACGTAATGTCGATTTTGCAGGTGCTTCGAATTATGGCTGGCGGCATCCATAGAACACTTCCATCACTGTAAATGTGCGCCATTATTTTGGTAATGAGGTATAAAATGCTGCAGCTGCACTTTGGATCGTATGTATTTTCTTACCTGTACACTGTAGCTTTTGTTTTCCAAGTCGAGTCAAACATTTTGTCAGCGCTGATGAATACAAGAAAGAATACAATATAGAGTATATTTCCGGTAGATAGTAGACATCAAGGTTTGCGCCACCAAACAAAGTGAGTACTAAGCCGCGCTACAATAGCTGAAATTACTGTACCTGTTGTACAATAGGATGTCGGGTTTCCATATGGAGTCAATATCAGGGCGAATGTCTTTCACCATCCCGTATTCGCCTGGGACCCAGCTCAGCCTTGGATCTTGCCATTCCTGTATAACACACAAAGTAGCGTTATGCCATGCTTGTATGCCCGACGTATATTATAAAGTACGTGTGTAGGAAATACGTAGAAAATAGAAAAGTGGCAAGTGTACATAGGGAATGAATTACTAATAAGTAATGTACATACTCTAAACATGCGATTGCTGGAAAGCTTATGCCAAGTGGTTGTCAGCCGCCCTCAAGTACCCTATCTTTTTTCGTGCACTGTGCAGGAACGTTCCATGGTCTACACGGCCATTTCTTCTATGTATGTAGGGTACGCTTCCAATAAAAGATTCATATACAAATGACTTACAAATTTTAGCCACACATTGGATTGCATCACCATCTGCTTTTCATCCTGTACAAAAACAACTGTGGCAGAAGGAATTTATCCGAATGAATTATTATTTTTTTCGCCATTCTCTTTGTAGGTACGTAGGTATCCAAGACTGTAAAAAATGTAATAGTGCCAATGTTACAGTAACGATATTACCACATCAACTATTTGCTGGATGTCAATGCCCAGTTTGACCACCACAGGATCAGCAACCGCATACACTGGACGCGCTAAGATACTGTAATTTGTGTTTAAGAGAAAATTGTATAGTTGCTTCTCATTCCACGACATTACGCTCTCTGGACAACAGAGAATTAAGATAGTGGCGAAAAAAATCCAGGCAAACCTCCGCTCCATCCTGACGTACACTAATATGATGTTTTTTTCAAGAAAGAAGACAAGCGGCGAGCTATTTCTTTTCAGTAATTTTGCACAATGGAAGCAGGAATTGATTTCTGCTTTCTACTCAAGAAACAGGGCAACGGAATACGTCGTTTTAAAAAAAATCGTTCACTCAGACTGAAGTAAGAGCTGGTAAAGATTACGACCTCTTTTCAGCTGGGGTGGGCACTTAGCTGAATGATAAAAATCCTACAGCTGCTGATCAATAGGCAAAAGCTCTGTTAAAAATCACCCCCTATTTCCAGAAATTACAACCATCCAATTGCAAACCCATCGTCATCGCTTTGCTTCATAGCAAAAGGAACGGTGGAACAATATAATCTGCATGGCGCGGGAAACACGCTAAAAATTTCCGCGGAAGACAATAAATTGGTATGTAGCGGAGGACAAACATTGCATGTGATCCATACGTACGTAAACAGATGTACATACTGTATGTACATAGGGCCGGATACGGTACATGATTGCTTATTTAGGTACGTACTGTAGGTACAACGCCTGATGCGATTGTAGTCGTCTCGCAATGTTTGCTCATCAAATTAGAATTTCCATCGTGCACTTGTGTACATCAAAGTCAAGCTAATTTCATTAGCCGCCCTTTTCTGCCCTGTTTTATTCGTGATATTCCTCACTATGTACATATACAATACACGTGTCGCATGCGATTCCCTTCCATGAAAATGCTTTATGATACGCAACGAGAATCATCCGTACATATCTTGGAATTGGTTGGGGCTCTTATACGCGTTTGGTGCTGGTGCCGATGGCACTGTTTTTTGGTGGCGTTAACGAACAATAGGCTAATGGCTTATGCCCCGAAAGTTTTCAACAGCACTTACGCAACTTTGCCTTTGCTATGTACCTGCCTACCAGATATTCAATGCGCGGTTCAATAGTTTCACTTGTACTGCAGTTTAACCGGCACCTGTCTCCGTCACCACGACTGCTCAATCTCTAGCCTGATCAGCTGCGCACCTTCATACGTACTGTACAGTAGCTACAAATCCTACAAGAGCAACACGCGTCATGTTGGGTCAGTTAGCCACTATTTTCATCTGCACATTATCATGTAAGGCAATGCTTGCATAATAAGTATGTAACCTATGAATGTGTATAGTCAATTTATTGAATAAAGCTCTCATTCAGTTTCATACGATTCCCGTTTGTTTGTCGTGTCCTATGCGAATCTACGTACGTGTAATATGTAGGTGCTCACGTGAGTAGAACGTCAAAGGCATGGCAGGCGCAGCTGGTTCAGCATATTCTGGATGGCTATGATCCACGGGTTAAACCTACTAGGTTTTACAAAACTCCCATAAACGTGACGTTCCGTCCAGATCTGTACCTACTTGTTGACGTGGTAAGACTGTGCTTGTATAGACTTTGGTCTATTGTATTCATCGCAAACACAGACGTTTTGTTTGTAGAACGAGCCACAGCAGTCCATAACGCTGAGCTTATGGATTAGCGAGGTGAGCTTAGCATTCAATTACGATTTTATACTCTTTCTTTACCCGTGGTCCTTCCTTAGAGTCCATGTTCAATTTGTGTTATGTACTATGTGCAGCAATGGGAGGATGAACTTCTTTACTGGAAGCCTTCTAAATTTGATGGTATCACACGGCTGACTCTTCCACATCAATCGATATGGAAGCCGGACACCGTTCTATACAATAGGTCGGTGATGATGACCGCAATGTATTACATTCGGTACTACCATACTTAGCAGTAAGGTAGTACGTACAATAGATATGAGAACGCACCACTGAAGTTGGAAATGGATCTGGACGTGTTATAGTCTTGTCATGGAAGATGAAGAGACAAGGCGACTTCTCAATGTGCAAATTGACACAATCCCAGAGCGAGAAACCACCATTGTGAAGTTCAATTATCCAGCATTGTTGACCTTTTCATGTCGCCTAAACATGATCTATTTCCCATACGACGTCCAGAACTGTAGCATGGTGTTTGGTTCATGGACATACGACAATTCGGGTATCGACTATTCTTTCGCTTCCAGAGACGTTAGCATTGAGAATTACATTGAAAATACCGGATGGGACCTTCGCAGCTTCACTTCAGAACGGTAATCACCCCAGGCCAATCCATGTTAGCTGAATGTGTGTGTCCTGCCGTAGTTCATAACAGAACAGCAGCAGGATTCGTTGGATACTGTAACGCTGTCTGATCCGAGCATTGCAGGAGGGAAACCGTCTACAAGTGTTGCCCTGAAGAGTTCACGACAATTCATCTTCATCTGGTTTTGCAGAGGAAGCCGTTGTTCTATCTAATCAATCTGATAATTCCCACAGTCATAATTTCGCTAATATCAATTCTGGGCTTGTTCACTCCATCTTCATCCACTGGAGAAAGGACCGAGAAAGTCACGCTTGGCATTACTACTCTTCTGGCAATGTCTGTTCTTCTTCTCATGGTCTCAGATCAAATGCCAACCACCTCGGCATTTGTACCAATGATAGGTAGGCCTACATAGTGTGATACTCCGACTCCACAGTAATAAAGAGAAGGCTGCTGTTTCAGGTTGGTTCTTTCTGGGTCAAATAATTTTGATTTCAATCGGATCTCTACTGACGACAGTTATCATACAAGTACACCAGCGAGGTCTACATGCTAAGCCTGTTCCAAGGCGATGGAGAAGGTTGGCAATGAAACTGTCTATCTTCATCCGCACGGCCATTCCTGAACATTTGTGCAATGAAGTATGAAGGCTACGTAGACTACAACATACTTACGTCAGATGTAATTACTATGATGTAGCCTACTTGTACTTAGGAAGAAAGTGTACAGTACGCGTACGCATTGTGTCATGTTTAATTTAACCAGTCTGTACCCAAGAACTTGATCAACAAGCGGCAGAGTTCTAAGCGGCCAGTGATCGACTTGAGGCCGCTGGTGGTGGATACTGAACGTCAGAACAATCCATCCAGTTCTACGGCTGAAACAAGAATGATGACAAAATTGCTGCAGAACGGCTCCACCCCAGTCACTGTTGTGCAGCGTAGACCACATGCTGAAGGAGGTGCAGAGCATAGGGAGGAAGAAGAAGAGGACTTGATAGATCCAGAATTGCCAGAGATGGAATGGGAATGGTTGGCCAGTGTCCTAGAGAAAACATCTTGCATCCTCTGCCTTTGCTTGTTGGTTTTGATCAGTGGTGCTTTGTTTTGCATGAGTTTCTTTACCTGAACAGAAAAACAGTATCATCTATCACATGCGTAGCTTAGTGTAAGCCTAACCCGATATTGAATAAACCCGAGCAAAATTGGTCGACTTTGTATTTTAGTATTTTGCATACTTTGATATTATGTACCTCACACGAAATGCTTCAACAAAAGCTATTTTACGATGAACCTTTATTATTTGTTGCACTAATTGTATATGCCGTTAGTAATGTTACTATTATTTGCACTGAGGTAAGGATACCGTCGTGGATGGCCATGGACTACTAGAAAACTACCATACCCTTATTGATATTGTGGGGTAGCGTGGGGACAGTTGGTCCAACACGTGCAGTAGTGTAGTCTAGAGTGACTGAAAAAATGGAAAACTTCCAATGTCATACGCGTTCAAACAAAATAGCATGAATTCGCATGGGTAATAGGGATGCAATTCCAGGTGTTGAAGTTACTGGGCGCTGGGAGCTGGGTGGTGAATGGTAAGGTAATATGTGTTTTGCGCACGCGCTTGGACAGACTTCAGCTCAGGCTGATGGCCCGTTCACAACGAATGCTGAACGCCGAAGTTGAAGTTGCGTCAACGCCGGCGTCAACGCAACGCAGATATCGACGTTCAACGCAGATATCGACGTCAACGCAGATATCGACGTCAACGCAGATATCGACGTTCGACGCAGATATCGACGTTCAACGCAGACTATGGAAATCTACATAAATCTTTATTTTTCTCCAATAATAACGCCGGCATAGATGATGATGTTGTTTGGTACGTACGACGTACGTATTTCGATCAAGTTTTCGTCGATGTTCGCTACTTTTATCTGCGATCGCTAATATCTGCGTCGAACGTCGATATCTGCGTTGACGTCGATATCTGCGTTGACGTCGATATCTGCGTTGAACGTCGATATCTGCGTTGCGTTGACGCCGGCGTTGACGCAACTCCAACTTCGGCGTTCAGCGTTCGTTGTGAACGGGCCATGAGGCTTAGGCTTAGGGCTTAGGTATTGGATGCAGAGGGGTAGGCCTCAGCCTCAGCCTTAGCCTAAGTCTGTCCATGTGCCTGTGCAAAATAGATATTACTGTGTACCATCCAGCGCCCTGGGTCCTCTTGCACTGAGACAACAGATATTCCAAATTACCCACTACCCTATTGCAAGCGCTGGCTCAAATATTTTCATGCTACCCTGCCCATTTGTTGCTTCGACAATGTCTGTTGCGCCACTGTTTGTATGCGTTATTTAGGCGGATCCTATTTTCAAGAAGTCCACTTTGGGTGCGATTTGGGTGTTTTGGTTGTTGGTTGTTTTGGCTGCGTATTAGTTATTACCTCCGCTTTTCCGAGTCGGAAATTCCGACGACCAAAACAAGGAAGCAGAGATCGAGATCAACTTGAAGAGGAGAACGCCGCGCGTACTGTATGCGAGAGTGTCGTTTCAGGTGAACAGAAAAGATGCCGGTGACAAGGAGGCGACGTTTTGAAGAGGAAGACTACGTGGATGAAGATGGTTAGCTTTTGGTTGCTTCTGGAATTTTTCTGTGTCTGCTATCTCGTTTCACGGGAAATTACTGCATTGTTTTCAATGTATGTTGCAGAGGCGTTGGATCGCAAGCGCAGACGGAAGGATATATCGGAGATTGAAGAACGCTTGGACAATTTGATTTTGCGGGTTGGAGAGAAGGTGGGCAATCTCTCACGTACATGTAGGCCTACATTATACCAGAAATGTAACCAAGAACCATGTACGCTAACGTTCGTACATTCTGTACATACACATACTGGTGTACATGCATACTGTGCGAGAAAATGATGTGTATGTGGATGGGAGTTGGTGTTTGCAGAGTAGCTCATCGTTGGAGAGTAATTTGGAAGGACTTGCTGGCGTATTGGAAGCTGATCTGTCTGTGTACCAGCCGCGAATTTTGAAAATTTTGCTAAAATGGTATGCACACTTGCTCGTACGCACGTGATAAGGTTATGTATGATGCGTGTGAAAACAGCTTTACTACTGTAGGGATATGGCACGTACTGTGTGGTGAATTTTGTGAAGCTGAGCACCATGTGAAGCTAGCATATGACGGGCTATTTGGATAAGTTTAAGTTTATGCTTCAGCGTGGTTGATATGCCGGAGAAGCTGACCATCTATTCCACATTGGTTGGACTACTGAACGCGAAAAACTACAACTTCGGAGGAGAGGTACGTCTACCTTTTCGCAGTATTTTCGAAGCTGCAGTTGCTCTATTAGACTTCTCTGGCGTGTGTTTTAGTTTGTGGAGTTACTCCTTCGTCAGCTGCGTTCCTGTCTTCAGAATGGAAACTTCGACACCAGTCTTTATATTGTACGTAACACGAACAGGCAAGGCCTTCTCTTTCTCTGTGCTAGTAATCGATCTGTAGAGGAAGGAGTATGTCTACCTATTTTTTGTAGATTCTGTTTTTGTGCGATTTGGTCAACTGTAAGGTGGTGTCTCCTCATTCCTGTTTGGGATTCCTCGAGTCGTTGGTCGCCGTCACTATGGAAGAAGGAATTCCACAGGTCTAATACTGCGTGCTTCATATCATGACCCTGGATGCGTAAGTAGAGTACAGATCTGCGTTTGTAGGCTCGTTCAGATTGGTACGTGTTCGTAGTGTTACACGCCTCTCCTTGGGTTGGTCGTGAGTTGTCTGAGCGGAAGTCGGTGGAGTGGAAGGCTCTGCTGACTGTGCTCGAGAAGTACTTGAGTGGACGAGTGAAACTGCACGTGCCTATGCTTCGTGTGTGGAACAGTAATCGGCCTCATCCGCAGGAGGAATATCTCGACTGTCTCTGGGCTCAAGTCACCAAACTCAGCATGGACAACTGGCAGGTACTGTACATTGCTCCTTCCTTCTGGCTCTTTCTACCGAATGAAGGAGTGCTGCGGATTGTAGGAGAAGCACATTTTGCGTCACTATGTCGGATTTGACGCGGTGCTGTGTGAGGCGTTGCAGCATAATCTGCCCAACTTCATTCCTCCTCCGCATCAACCTCACGCCACTTATCCTCTTCCTCAGGTGGTCTTTCGAATGTTCGACTACACCGACTGTCCTGAAGAGGTCTGCCCTTTCTTACCACTTACGAGCACTACTATCAGCAAGAACTTATTGACGTTTATGCTCCCATAAACTCGCTTACTATCCCCTATGAAAGCTTCTGTGTGTGTTTGTGCTGTGTCCAGGGTCCTGTGTTACCGGGTGCTCACTCCATCGAGCGCTTTCTGATGGAACAAGATCTGTCCTGGATTATTCGACAGCACCATCTGGAGAGGAAAGTCTGGTATGCGTCGCCACTCTACTACTGCAACTTCAAGGAAGGCAGCTTGTTAGTGGTTGTGTTTGTAGCGCGAGCGCTCTGCTGGCTTATGACAAGCGGGCCAAGGTGCCGCTGAACTACATGGTGTTGGAAGTGATCTTTGGTCAGATGTTGCGCCTTCCCCGTCCGCCCTACGTGGAGCTGTTTTATGGTGCGCTGTTGATAGAGCTGTGCAAGCTACAGCCGAACAGCATGCCTCAAGTGCTGGCTCAAGCCGCGGAGTTGCTCTATCAGCGTCTCGACACCATGCAACCCGCTCCCTTTGACAGGTAGGCCGGCGCAGAAAGAGCAGTTCATTCCAACCTGAGGCCGGAATTACCCCGTAGGCCTACTTCTTTCTTTCACTGCGCGTGCGTGTGTGTGTATGTGTGTTGCAGACTGGTGGACTGGTTCTCGTACCATTTGTCCAACTTTCAGTTTCGTTGGTCATGGGATGACTGGATAGACTGTTTGGAGCTGGACTCTCTGCATCCTAAGCGTGTGTTTGTGCGCGAAGTGCTGGAGAAGTGTATGCGTTTCTCCTATCATCAGCGCGTGCTCGACATTCTTCCTTCCGCCTTCGCTCCCCTCACTCCTGCCAAGCCCGAACCGAAGTTCAAATACTCCCAGCCGGACGCTGGTACTCTTCCTCCCTTCTCTCATCCCGCTCCCTTCCCTGCTAAGTCTATGTATGTGTATTATAGGTGAGTTGCCGGGGACTTCCATAGCGCATCAGTTGGCGCAGGCCATTCGGAACAAGTGCAGTGCTGATGACGTGGTGGGTTTGTTGGCTGATTGTCCTTATCCGGAGGGTGAGCAGTCCGATTTCAATCCGTTGGCCGTCGATGTCTTTGTGCTCACTCTGCTTCATCTGGGCAGCAAATCTTTCAGCCACTCATTCGCTGCTCTCGCAAAGTCAGCTCTTCTCCTACTACTTGTACTGGCCAGCCTATACTTTTTAACACGTAACTCAGCATGCTCAGTACTTCTTCTTGTTATTCTACAGGTATCACTCGGTGTTGAAAGGGATGACTGAGGAGAAGGAGGCTGCACAGCTCTGTCTGCTCAACTGCGTTATGCAGCTCTGGGCCAATCATCCTCAGGTAGGCTCCTTCCCTTCTTCTACACAGCTACAATACCTTATTCTCTGTACGGGAGAAACAGTGTGTGTTGTGTGTGTGTGTGTGTGTAGATGGTGTGTGTGCTGGTGGATAAGCTGCTGAAGATGCAGATTGTGGAGGTTGGCGTTGTGACGCAGTGGGTTTTCTCGGCAGAAATGAAAGAGCACTTTCTCAGGTACTGTAAGTATGTACTACCGCGCAGCAATACTGTGCGATATCGTGTCTGTGTCTGTCATCATAATGATTTGGTCTGGGGAATTGCAGGATGTGGGTGTGGGAGATAATGCAGTCTGCAATGGTGAAGTTGTCGAGACACGTGCAGCGGCTTCGTCTGGATTTGGAGAAGGCTAGGGATCAGCTGGATGAAATCAAGGTGAACAGCTTGTGTGCTACAATTTTTATCCAGGTAGGAATGAGTGCTTGTCTGTGCAGGAAGGTGACCGTGGTACGGATGATGAGGAGGCGTTTGAGCAGCGAATGGAGCAGTCCCGGTCTGCAGTTCAGGAAATGAACGAGAAACTAGACGGAGCGGAAACTGTTCAGAAGAATCTCCTACTCACCTTGTTTCAGGTGTGTGCTTGCGTATTGCACCAACTATGGCCGTTTGTTGAGAGAACTTTGTCATCATATCTTTTGTTCTTTTCAGCAATTCACCATTTTGCTGACTGAGCATCTGCTGCAGAGTGAAGCAGAGGGTCACGATTACAACACCTTCTGGTATCGCTGGGTCGTTGGCAGACTACGCCATATGTTTCTTGCGGTATGTAGTACGTACGTACACTAGTTCGTGAACCTAGCGTGGGCCTACAGTACTGTGGTTTGAAGCACCCAATCTTTCTTTCAGCAACACGTGGAAGCATCGAAGCACGTTGACTCGTTGGAGTCCAGTCTGTTTACGAGCGATATTGATCCACATATTTTGGAGATCTTTCACCAGTTTTGCGCTCTACACAAATGAACAGCAATGTTTTATTGTACACACGACGGATCTACTATGCGTGTATGTACTGCACATGAGCACATTGTCATTGTCTTATGGTTATTGAATGGCTGGATTGTATTGTATCGGAATGGTGTAAGGCTCGAAAAACTTGATTTTCTAAGAGAATGTGAGGGTACCTGCGACATGCCACCGGTATCTATCCGGCTTACAACGAACCTGCTATACGTATAGGCCTATTTGCGATTTGCTGCCTTGTGTATGCGTGGTGTAACTGTATATTACAACGGTTATCTTTGCATATCTGTCTGTACTATGCCTGTCTCACTAGAGCGATGCGTCGAATTCTGCCTAAGCCTGCGTGTGCTTCTGCGGCGTCCACTTCCGCCGGCCTGAGTGTAAAGTTGCCGCCTACTCCAGTCGTATGGAAACAAGCAGCAGGAGCTGTGCCAGCTGCAGCCATCGTTGCGGGTCATCCTCAGCAGCAGCAACAATACTTTATGATATTGGGGAAAAAGGGAGAGTGTTACTCTGTGAAAACAATGACGTCGAGTAGAACAGCAGGGGTAGCGGAGGGTTCAGTTGTGCCGCGGAGGGAGGAATCTGAGTGGTCGTCATGGAGCAGAGCCAGTTTCTCTCCTTGCATGGGGCGGGCGCAGCAGCAGGCGGGAGCGGCCACAGCCGACGTGATGCTGACGGCGGCGGCAGTGGGCGGAGAGCCGAGCTCCAGCAGCGAGTCACTCAACTCGTCCGCACTCGAGAGCAGCGGCGGGGACAAACTCAGTCTCAGAGACTCAAACTCACTCCGCAGCTCACCATCCAGAATTGCAAGAGGTAGACAGACTTAAAGACACTCTACCGACGAGACCCACTATAGTCTGGCCAATAGCAGTTGGCACTTGGACTCAAGGCGAGTTGCGTTGTTTGCATGTACTTCTGCTAAATAGGAGTACACGAAGCGTGGACAGAAATCCGCATATGTAAAGCTATTTTACGCAACGCGCCTTGAGTCCAAGTGCCAACTGCTATTGGCCAGACTATAGCACTGTTATCTGTTACCGTATTTACCGGTGCAACCCCCCCCCCCCCCCCCCAATGCATACCCCCATATTGGCAAAACATAAAAAATGCCCAATGCATAACCCCCCCCCCCCCCCTATGCATACCCCCATATGTACTGTACAGTACCTGAACCTACCTATGTAAGCTGGTCATATAGTACCCATAGCCACTCCCACACCAAGCTAAGATGCCTATAAGCCTGCTTGGGGGTGTATTGTACTAGAATAACCGTGTTTTGACCTCATTTATGCCCTAAAACACATGCTCTTGACCTAAAAATATGCCTCTGCGCACCTCTCAAAAACATAAGAAATGCCCCATGCATAAACCCCCCCCCCCCAATGCATAACCCCCCCTATGCATACCCCCATATGGGACCTCTCAATTTTTGCATACCCCCATGGGGCTATGCACCGGTAAATACGGTA
>JASAMW010004722.1:0-14055 GCA_030247985.1 Epsilonema sp. ZAB3_2
TGTTCATTTGCGCCTGTCAAAAGCAAAACATGAGCGAAATAGTAAACGCAATAAAAACAGGAACAACCAATTTCACTCATCATTGTGTAGCCTACGTGAAAAACAGTGCTCAGCAAGTCCATCAATCAACGCGCATTAGCGCACATTGCAGCTCCAGCTGACACACAAAACAGCAACATGCCAGAAAAGAAACGCATTACAACGTGGGTTCCGCTCTCAGCTTATTGTAAACATCATACTTATCGCGAAACCCGCCGGTATTCATCGCATAAAAAAAGGTAAGAGGAAAGCGTATTAAGCGATACCTACAATGATAAGCTGGAAAGCAACAGACTGGAAAGTTTCATTCAGTAGTTCTGTTAGAACATTGACTGTTTTAGAATTTAGCTTTCACTTCAGCAATACAAAGCACAAACAAAAACAGAGGCAATTGGGAAGTGTCTCAGAAGATGGTACACCTTTTTCTCCACCCACGCTTCTTCTTGGGCTTGGGCTCCTGTTGTCCAGTGCCTCCGTTTTGCTCCTGTTTCCTACTCTTTATCTCTCTCATCAGGTCATAAAATACCTTCAACAGGGTGTGGTGGTAACATTTAATATATAGGTACTTCATTCATTATTCCAGAAGAACGGCTTTCTTCAATGTACATTTACATACAGGCCAAGTAGTCTACGCAGTTCTAGGTATGTAAGGCGAGTTTAGCCATCTGTCCCCGGACCGGTACCTGGTGGTGTGCCTAAGTCCACAGCTGTGACCGAGGGTAGCGCGATCGATTCCCGTTCAGTCCTATTCTCTCCCCCCCCCCCCCCCTTTTCGGGGCCTGGCTATCGACATACGGAACGCGGCATGTCACAGCACACACAAACCTTTTCGACGTTGCTGGAGGTTTTGGCTGAGGTTTCGATGTAGGGCGATCCCCATTGTTGTGCTCTCTGTTCGGCGATTTCCTTGCTGACTTTGCGCTCCGCATCCAGATCTGACTTATTCCCAACCAAAATTATAGGAATGTCCGGCCCAGGCTCCGAATGTTTCACACGAAGAATCTGCTCGCTAAAATAAAGAAACGCAAAAACCATGGACCACATCAAGAATGCATAACGCAAGATTAAATCGTGTTAAAAAGACGAAAAACGAACCGAAATTCTGTCGTGGCGTCAAAAGATTCCTGATCCGTGATTGAGAAAACGCAAATAAAGCCGTCCCCACTTCGATAATCATTATCCCTGCAACACAGCATAGAGGATTCCCTTAAGTATGCTAGTCAGTACACTTCGAGTCACGAAACATTCGTTTAGGAGAGTTTAGATAAAGAGAACGCGTGATGCATATGTAGTGTCGATACATCGATACGTATACTCTCCTTGTCTTGTATTGCTTCAAGCAAGGAGCTACTGTAGCTCCTTGCTTCAAGGAACCCTATTCGTAGCGTAAAAGCTACCGCTACATCCGGCATAAAACGCAGAGCTACAGTCAGCGTAAGGCGGTCATTGTGAACAAGCCATTATACCTGACAGCCGAGTAATCTTCCTGTCCAGCAGTGTCCAAAATGTCTATCGAACATTCCTCACCATCCAACACAACTGGCTTCCGGTATGAGTCAGCTTTCGTTGGTTCATATTCCGCAACAAACTGTGTGCAAAGATAAGAATATCTTATAAATAGGTACCTACAAGATACAATACCAAAAAATTCACTCCGAATATGATGTAGCAGACAAAAATCTCCTTTACCTCATCATACATAAACTGGAGAGTGAGTGCGGATTTTCCGACGCCTCCGCTTCCCACCATGATGACCTTGTACACGACTCCTTTTTGCCCTGCTCCAGACTTTTTCTGTGCAGCTCCCGCCATGTTTCAGCGCTTTCTCCGAATCACAGCGAAGAAAACTAAGCTCTAGCAGAACTGAAGGCGAATTTTCAATCCAAATCGTCACGATTACACGACTATAACTCACCACGTCAGTTCTTGACGAATCGTGCGGGATTGAAATAGTGCGTGCGCGTGTGCGCGTCGTCTCGTCTCGTCCAGTCCAATGACACGGACTTCTAGAGAGCTTAGGCGGACAAAGGAGTCCACGAATTTAAAGTACAAATTATAATTCTAGGACCCATGTATTATTTATCTCGAGAACTACGCGACGTAGAGCAAAGCGGTCAAACTTCCACGGATAACTTTAGCTCGCCTCTCCAATAAAAAAAAACCGTTTGTCTCCAGCTGCTCTGTGTGTCGAGATCTCGCCAAATTTATTCAGTACTAAAATCGCCAAATCGGGCGTGGACCATTGGGCAATTCTAAACCTCGCAAACTCCCGAAAAATCAAAATGGCAGAAATAAGCATACGTGATGAAGACGATGAAAATGCGCATCGGGCGTACAGGGTCGTAGGGTGTCATGGTTTGCGTGGTTTAGTGTCTGCCAAAAGGTGACACGATTTCAGTGCTGAAGGAATTTGGCGAGATCTCGACACTGAGAGCAGATAGAATCAAACGGTTTTTTTTATTGGAGAGGCGAGCTAAAGTTATCCGTGGAAGTTTTGACCGCTTTGCTCTACGTCGCGTAGTTCTCGAGATAAATAATACATGGGTCCTAGAATTATAATTTGTACTATATTTTTTTTGTGCGTCCGCAGAGAGTGAGATTCCGAACGAAATGGCTATCTTTCAACACGCGGGAGTTCAAACTCAGGATCTTCTGAGTGAGATATCTCGGCGCATGCTCCACAGAAAAAGGTGCGGTTTTTTGTAGAAGAAAGGAAAACGATTTCTGTATCATACTCTTCACTGATAATTGATCTTTACAAATGTTTTTTATATGTTTCTTAGCTCAGGATCGATCAAGCGCAATGGGGAGGTTTTGTGCTGCAAAATACTGCAACAGCAGATACAAGAGTACCTGGTGTGAGCTTGCACCACTTTCCTAGCAACCCCGAAGTCCAGAAGGAATGGGTGAGCAGGCTTCAGCGACCCAACTATATTGTCACTAAGAACAGCGTTCTCTGTTCTCTCCACTTTTCTGAGGACGACTTTGTTAGGGAGTCGCTGGATAACCAGAGTCTTCAAAAGAGGAAGCGAGAGTCACAAATACTGGTAAAGCCACGTCTGCGTCCTGATGCTGTCCCACATTTTCATGACTATCCGCCTTCAAACTCTCGTCCTCACCCACCAAAGCACAGAAAGACAGAGAAGGTCCTGAGAGAAAGAGAAATATAACTTTTGCAATCATGTTGTGTTGTGCCAATAAATTTTGCATTTGTGATGTGTGAAATTGATTATGTTCAGTTGTTACTGCTTCATTTGCATTACACACACAGCAAGTGTACTGCATGGTGAGCAGTCAGTGCACTACACAGGAAAGGAGAAAATTAGCATTTCTTCATGTATGCAGGTTAGACTTGGTGCAAACTATGGATAAAGTTGAAGCCAATATTTTTTTGTTCAATGTGCTACACGATAAGGCTCGCCGAATGCCAATGTGGTGCTTTACTCTCCGAAAAATGTGAAAGCTGCCCTATGTTCTACACGTTATGTACGTGCATGGACTCCCAGTTTATGGACAGTATTGAAATAGAGTGCGTTGTCCGTGTAACACTCTAGAAGTCCGTGCCAATGACTTCTAGATGCTTAGGTGTCCATGCTTTGCGTTCAAGGTTAGACACTATCATATAAACTTCGAAATCAATTTTCCAAGCACATAAATGGTGCCGTCAGATTCGGCGTAAAAACTCACGTATAATAGGCTAGTTTCCTCCGACAATTTCCACTTCCTTGGGTCTGTGTGGCGCCGGTTGTTCCGTCGGCCCAATCTGCATGTGGACTTCTTTTTCTTTGCTTTTTGAACTGGGCGAAAACTGAGGAAGAAATAGAATGAGTCCAAGATTTATGCGGCAATAGAGCGCGGAAGCATGGAAAAAGGCGAAATAGTTGCTCTACAGACGCAGCAGGTAATAAGGAGAACTCAAAACAGCAAGTTACATAGGGAACTACAGCCTACCATGTACAAAATTTTCCAGGCGCAAACTGCCCCTCCTTCTATTTCAATGGCACTATGCCCAACAGGTAGCCACAAGGGTCGGCCATAAGAATTTACGAGGGCAGCCTGCGCCATTCATTCCCACAGGTTCTACGTTCGATCTTGTGCCAGCGGGCTGAATAGGCCTAAACAGCAAAATTGATTCTATCTCTGGAAAAATAGCAAATTCGCGGAGAAAGATGGACACCAGGATGTGGCTTTTTTTACGTAGATTACGATAATAAAAATCCTTTTTCAATTTGACCACTTCCTTGGCGAGTTATTGAGTTCCGCAGAAATTCCTCATTTTTCGCCCTTTTCTTCTTTTTTTTATTTTTTTCTACGGGCGCGTAGGCAGGAGTCGGACTTTCAGGCGTGGACCTCTTGAATTGAAAATGAGACGCTCTATCAAGGTGTCCATGCGTCTCGTCGTGTGGAGTCACGTACTCCTAGAGCGCGCGCTCCGCTTCGCTGCGCGCGCCAGCTGGGTAATAAATAATCAACGCGCCACCACGCGCCAATAATCCACGCGCCACCACGCGCCACACTACTAAGTGGGGTCAGTCTGGTTGTTCTGAACATCAGTAGACAACACCAGACAGGACAATTACTCACCCTTAGCTTGTTGGTCTTGCGTGTTGAAGCATAAAAGCGGACGAGCATGGTCCGATGACAGCTCACGCCCCACTGGCAATAGGTGTTTGATTCCAGTGGGGGTTATCATTGAGAGATTATTTTAACCTTAGGCCCATAAGTAAAGATCAGTTGGGGTTGCATTTGGCTGAGGATATAAATTTCATTGGATTTTAGGCTGAGGCTTAGGCTTAGGCTTAGGTATTGGATGCAGAGGGGTAGGCCTCAGCCTCAGCATAAGCCTCAGCCTAAGCCTAAGTCTGTTCATTCGCCTGTGCAAAATAGATTTGCTGCTGGTCTGTATGGTCCGCAGATGGCCTGCTGGACTTCAGATGGACTATGGATGGCCTGCAGACAGTTTGCTGGACTGTGGACAGACTGCAACAGCCTTTGGATGGACTTGGTAAGTACTGAGGACTTTGGTAAAAATACAAAATACTCATGCAGCCAGACTGCTAATGATGCATGAGCTGACATTCGACCATACTCATCAGCCTTTGTGCTTCAACACGCAACACCAACAAGCTCGGGGTGAGTAATTTTTGCTGTCTGTTTTTGTCAACTGATGTTAAGTAACCCAGACTGACCCTGCATAGTAGTTGGCGCGTGGTGGCGCGTGGGCGTGGTGCGTGGATTATTTATTACCGCCAGCTGCCTACTCCGTCGTGGGAGCGCGCAGCGAAGCGGAGCGCGCACTCTAGGAGTACGTTATGGCGTTCGCGATCGCTCGTGAACTCATAGAATAACGGCTACGTCTATCTTACGCAGAAACATTTAGAAATTTCTTATTTGCGCTCTATAGGCGCATCCTGATATATATACTTCTATATTATAGAAGTACGTGCGTTCATAAAGTTTGTTTTTTTTATTTTACCGTTGGGTAATAACTAATACGCAACCAAAACAACCAACAACCAAAACACCCAAATCGCACCCAAAGTGGACTTCTTGAAAATAGGATCTGCCTAAATGGCGCATACAAACAAAGTGGCGCAACAGACATTGTCGAAGCAACAAATGGGCAGGGTAGCAGGAAAATACTTGAGCCAACGCTTGCAATAGGGTAGTGGGGGTAATTTGGAATATCTGCCGTGTCCATGCAAGAGGACCCAGGGAGCTGGGTGGTGCATGGTATTATCTATTTTGCACAGGCACACAGACAGAGTGTTAGGCTAAGGCTGAGGCTGAGGCCTACCCCTCTGCATCCAATACCTAAGCCCTAAGCCTCAGCCTCTGCATCCAATACCTAAGCCCTAAGCCGAAGCCTCAGCCTGAGCTGAAGTCTGCCCAAGCGCCTGCACAATACATATATTACCATTCACCACCCAGCTCTCAGTGCCTAGTAAGTTAGGTGTTCAAATTCATTGGGAGATTATCGTTGGGAGATTGGGAGGTTATCGTTGGGAGGTTGGGAGGTTACATTTACATTCGACCCATCAGTGAAGAAGGTCCATTGAGATGTTTGAAGTTACTGGGCACTGGGCGGTGAACAGTTTTGCGATCTACTTTTGCGCAGGCAGAAGGATGGACTTTGCTGCTTAGGCTGAGGCTTAGGCTGAGGCATCGGCAGAGGCCTACCCCTCTGATCCAATACCTAAGCCTAAGCCTAAGCCTTAGCCTAAAATGCAACAAAATGCATATCGCAGCGAAATGCGACGCCAATTGATCTTCTTTATGGGTCTAACGTTAAATAATCTCCCAAATAATCTCCCAATCTCCCAACGATAATCTCCCAACGAATTTGAACACCTTAGTAAGTTCAACACCTAAAATTGCATCCATATTTTCCATGCGAATTCGTGCTATTTTGTTTGAACGCCAATGACATTGGAAGTTTTCCATTTTTTCAGTCTAGACTACACTGCTGCATGTTCTGGACCAACTGTCCCCACGCTACCCCACAATTTCAATAAGGGTATATTGATTGATCATGGTTCTTCACACTCGCAACTAGTGTGTCATTTAGGCGGATCCATTTTTTAGGAAGTCCACGTTGGTTGTTTTGGTTGTTGGTTGTTTTGGTTGCGTATTAGTTAATACCTACCGTTGTGTTGTTTGTGTTGTGTACATACATTTGTGATTGTGGCCTATCTATACTATACATACACGAGTATACTTCTGCCTGGCGACGTCGCGGATGCAAGGATTTGGTAAGGAGAAAAGCGAGAAATATGGCATCATCTCCACTACGTCGCAGTCGCAGGAGAGTAATGGCTGAAGATGTGGATCTTCCTCCAGATACCATAGGAACGATCGGATTGGACGAAGATGGAGAAAAGATTAGGCCGCGTATCATACCAAGAGCAAAGAAATCGCTACCACCGCGGCAAACAGAGAAAAAGGCGGAGGATGGTTCCACTTCCACTCAAAAGGAAAAGAAGGAATCGAAGGGGAGAAGGGTTCTATTGCTGAACAAGACCACCGGCCTATCGCGTCTGGCTTCATCAAGGAAGAAGGCAGCAGAAGCTACTGTTGGTAAGCCAGGAAAAAGATAATACCAAAAATATATAATACCTGTATAGATGAAGTTGTAGCTAAGTCCAAGCGACTCCTTTCTTCGCTGCAACCAATGGAAATGCGGGAGTGTGAGCTGTGCAAGAAAGTGATGGGCAGCTTCAATTCGCTTCGACGTCACATACGCGTACAGCATCCGGATGAATATGCGAGGAGGCGCAAAGAGAAAGGTCTGGCTGTTTCTCGCACGCTCACGCTCTGGTGTGACGACTGCGGTCAAGGCTTCACTGGCCACAAGGTACGTACATACATAGTAATAGTACGGTATCTGTTGGCTGGCAACAGCACAACTTATATTAGTTATTCGAACTAAAACAGGGTGTCTCACGTAGACCTCCTTAACGATCCAGCCTTATAACTTCCGTATTGCATTAGATATCAAGCTGAAATTTTGTCACCAGAAACCCAAGAAAATAGCAAACTTTGTGGCAAAATTTGAGCCAGATAGGCCCATAGCGAACGAAATTACAGGCTTGGAAATTTTGGACCCTGTTTTATCATTTTCCGCACTAACCGTGATTTTGACATTAGAATGTTCTGCTCAGCATGGTCAAGCAGCTCATCCAACATGGCAATATGGTGGAACAACCATGGCTGAACGTCATCACAGTCCGGAACACAAAGGATTCAAAAATACAGGCGATTTGCCGCCCTTAACAGCGTTCAAGGAGCTGTCGCGGTCAATAGTGGCAAGACTGATTTCAAAATGTTGAAAAACGTGGTCGCAAATTTGCAAGCTCGTAATTTCACCCCATCTCTTGCTCAAATTTTGCCACAAATTTTCCTATTTTCTTGGGTTTCTGGGGGACAAAATTTCAGCTTGATACTTACTGTAATACGGAAGTTATAAGGCTGGGTCGTTAGGGAGGTCTACGTGAGACACCCTGTATGGCAAAAAAAAAAAAGACGAAAAAGAAGAACAGGGGAAAAAAACACCCACAGAGGACCCCGAGAAGCAGACGCGCACAGGATCAGCAAGACCTCCTGTTTTTTTTCGCTTTTTAGTGGCAGGATCTAGTTTTCTAAAAAAAAAAAAAAAAAAAACAAAAAAAACAAACAACAACAAAAAAGAGAAAAAGAAAAGCACACACGAAGAAAAAAAGAAAAAAAGGGTAAAAAAAGGAGAATTGTGGAAGTCCATCGGTTTGGGTGTTGATTTGGGTGTTTTGGTTGTTGGTTGTTTTGGGTTGCGTATTAGTTATTACCTAACGGTAAAATAAAGGAAAAAAAAAAAAAAAAAAAAAAAAAAAAAAAACGCCCCCAAAGAAACCAAAAAAAGAATGATTAAATTTAAAGAAAAACAAACTTTATAAACGCAGTACTTATATAATATAGAAGTATATATAAGGATGGTATAGAGCGCAAATAAGAAATTTGTAAATGTTTCTGCGTAAGATAGACGTAGCCGTTATTCTATGAGTTCACGAGCGATCGCGAACGCCATAACGTACTCCTAGAGTGCGCGCGCCCCGTCCCAGCGCGCTCCCACCACCGAGTAGGCCGCAGGCGGGAAAAAAAAAACCACGCCCCCCCCCCACGCGCCCCCACGCGCCACACTACTAAGTGGGGTCAGTCTGGGTTACTTAACATCAGTTAACAAAAACAGACAGCAAAAATTACTCACCCCGAGCTTGTTGGTGTTGCGTGTTTGAAGCACAAAGGCTGATGAGTATGGTCGAATGTCAGCTCATGCATCATTAGCAGTCTGGCTGCATGGGTATTTTTTATTTTTACCAAAGTCGTCAGTACTTACCAAGTCCATCCAAAGGCTGTTGCAGTCTGTCCACAGTCCAGCAAACTGTCTGCAGGCCATCCATAGTCCATCTGAAGTCCAGCAGGCCATTTGCGGACCATACAGACCAGCAGCAAATCTATTTTGCACAGGCGAATGAACAGACTTAGGCTTAGGCTGAGGCTTATGCTGAGGCTGAGGCCTACCCCTCTGCATCCAATACCTAAGCCTAAGCCTAAGCCTCAGCCTAAAATCAATGAAATTTATATCCTCAGCCAAATGCAACCCCAACTGATCTTTACTTATAGGCCTAAGGTTAAAATAATCTCTCAATTATAACCCCACTGGAATCAAACACCTATCGCCAGTGGGGCGTGAGCTGTCATCGGACCATGCTCGTCCGCTTTTATGCTTCAACACGCAAGACCAACAAGCTAAGGGTGAGTATTTGTCCTGTCTGGTGTTGTCTACTGGATGTTCAGAACAACCAGACTGACCCCACTTAGTAGTGTGGCGCGTGGTGGCGCGTGGATTATTGCGCGTGGTGGCGCATTGATTATTTATTACCCAGCTAGCTCGCGCAGCGAAGCGGAGCGCGCGCTCTAGGATTCGTGACTCCACACGACGAGACACATGACACTTATAAGCGTCTCATTTTCAATTCAAGAGGCCCACGCCTGAAAGTCCACTCCTGCCTACGCACCCGTATAAAAAAATAAAAAAAAGAAGAAAAGGGCGAAAATGTGGAATTTTTGCGGAACTCAATAACTCGCCAAGGAAGTGGTCAAATTGAAAAAGGATTTTTATTATCGTAATCTACGTTAAAAAAGCCACATCCTGGTGTCCATCTTTCTCCGCGAGATTTGCTATTTTTCCAGAGATAGAATCAATTTTGCTGTTTAGGCCTATTCAGCCCGCTGGCACAAGATCGAACGTAGAACCTGTGGGAATGAATGGGCGCAGGCTGCCCTCGTAAATTCTTATGGCTGACCTTTGTGGCCTACCTGTTGGGCATAGTGCCATTGGAATAGAAGGAGGGGGCAGTTTGCGCCTGTAGAATTTGTAGATGGTAGGCTGTAGTTCCCTATGTAACTTGCTGTTTTGAGTTCTCCTTATTACCTGCTGCGTCTGTAGAGCAACTATTCCGCCTTTTTCCATGCTTCCCGCTCTATTGCCGCATAAATCTTGGACTCATTCTATTTCTTCCTCAGTTTTCGCCCAGTTCAAAAAGCAAAGAAAAAGAAGTCCACATGCTGATTGGGGCCGACGGGAACAACCGGCGGCCACATAGACCCAAGGAAGTGGAAATTGTCGGAGGAAACTAGCCTATTATACGTGAATTTTTACGCCGAATCTGACGGCACCATTTATGTGCTTGGAAAATTGATTTCGAAGTTTATATGATAGTGTCTAACCTTAACGCAAAGCATGGACACCTAAGCATCTAGAAGTCATTGGCACGGACTTCTAGAGTGTTACACGGACGACACACTCTATTTTAATACTGTCCATAAACTGGAGTCCATGCACGTACATAACGTGTAGAACATAGGGCAGCTTTCACACTTTTTCGGAGAGTAAAGCACCACATTGGCATTGGGCGAGGCCTTATCGTGTAGCACATTGAACAAAAAAATATTGGCTTCAACTTTATCCATAGTTTGCACCAAGTCTAACCTGCATACATGAAGAAATGCTAATTTTCTCCTTTCCTGTGTAGTGCACTACTGCTCACCATGCAGTACACTTGCTGTGTGTGTAATGCAAATGAAGCAGTAACAACTGAACATAATCGATTTCACACATCACAAATGCAAAGCTTATTGGCACAACACAACATGATTGCAAAAGTTATATTTCTCTTTCTCTTAGGACCTTCTCTGTCTTTCTGTGCTTTGGTGGGTGAGGACGAGAGTTTGAAGGCGGATAGTCATGAAAATGTGGGACAGCATCAGGACGCAGACGTGGCTTTACCAGTATTTGTGACTCTCGCTTCCTCTTTTGAAGACTCTGGTTATCCAGCGACTCCCTAACAAAGTCGTCCTCAGAAAAGTGGAGAGAACAGAGAACGCTGTTCTTAGTGACAATATAGTTGGGTCGCTGAAGCCTGCTCACCCATTCCTTCTGGACTTCGGGGTTGCTAGGAAAGTGGTGCAAGCTCACACCAGGTACTCTTGTATCTGCTGTTGCAGTATTTTGCAGCACAAAACCTCCCCATTGCGCTTGATCGATCCTGAGCTAAGAAACATATAAAAAACATTTGTAAAGATCAATTATCAGTGAAGAGTATGATACAGAAATCGTTTTCCTTTCTTCTACAAAAAACCGCACCTTTTTCTGTGGAGCATGCGCCGAGATATCTCACTCAGAAGATCCTGAGTTTGAACTCCCGCGTGTTGAAAGATAGCCATTTCGTTCGGAATCTCACTCTCTGCGGACGCACAAAAAAAAATATAGTACAAATTATAATTCTAGGACCCATGTATTATTTATCTCGAGAACTACGCGACGTAGAGCAAAGCGGTCAAAACTTCCACGGATAACTTTAGCTCGCCTCTCCAATAAAAAAAACCGTTTGATTCTATCTGCTCTCAGTGTCGAGATCTCGCCAAATTCCTTCAGCACTGAAATCGTGTCACCTTTTGGCAGACACTAAACCACGCAAACCATGACACCCTACGACCCTGTACGCCCGATGCGCATTTTCATCGTCTTCATCACGTATGCTTATTTCTGCCATTTTGATTTTTCGGGAGTTTGCGAGGTTTAGAATTGCCCAATGGTCCACGCCCGATTTGGCGATTTTAGTACTGAATAAATTTGGCGAGATCTCGACACACAGAGCAGCTGGAGACAAACGGTTTTTTTTATTGGAGAGGCGAGCTAAAGTTATCCGTGGAAGTTTGACCGCTTTGCTCTACGTCGCGTAGTTCTCGAGATAAATAATACATGGGTCCTAGAATTATAATTTGTACTTTAAATTCGTGGACTCCTTTGTCCGCCTAAGCTCTCTAGAAGTCCGTGTCATTGGACTGGACGAGACGAGACGACGCGCACACGCGCACGCACTATTTCAATCCCGCACGATTCGTCAAGAACTGACGTGGTGAGTTATAGTCGTGTAATCGTGACGATTTGGATTGAAAATTCGCCTTCAGTTCTGCTAGAGCTTAGTTTTCTTCGCTGTGATTCGGAGAAAGCGCTGAAACATGGCGGGAGCTGCACAGAAAAAGTCTGGAGCAGGGCAAAAAGGAGTCGTGTACAAGGTCATCATGGTGGGAAGCGGAGGCGTCGGAAAATCCGCACTCACTCTCCAGTTTATGTATGATGAGGTAAAGGAGATTTTTGTCTGCTACATCATATTCGGAGTGAATTTTTTGGTATTGTATCTTGTAGGTACCTATTTATAAGATATTCTTATCTTTGCACACAGTTTGTTGCGGAATATGAACCAACGAAAGCTGACTCATACCGGAAGCCAGTTGTGTTGGATGGTGAGGAATGTTCGATAGACATTTTGGACACTGCTGGACAGGAAGATTACTCGGCTGTCAGGTATAATGGCTTGTTCACAATGACCGCCTTACGCTGACTGTAGCTCTGCGTTTTATGCCGGATGTAGCGGTAGCTTTTACGCTACGAATAGGGTTCCTTGAAGCAAGGAGCTACAGTAGCTCCTTGCTTGAAGCAATACAAGACAAGGAGAGTATACGTATCGATGTATCGACAAGAAATATGCATCACGCGTTCTCTTATCTAAACTCTCCTAAACGAATGTTTCGTGACTCGAAGTGTACTGACTAGCATACTTACGGAATCCTCTATGCTGTGTTGCAGGGATAATTATTATCGAAGTGGTGACGGCTTTATTTGCGTTTTCTCAATCACGGATCAGGAATCTTTTGACGCCACGACAGAATTTCGGTTCGTTTTTCGTCTTTTTAACACGATTTAATCTTGCGTTATGCATTCTTGATGTGGTCCATGGTTTTTGCGTTTCTTTATTTTAGCGAGCAGATTCTTCGTGTGAAACATTCGGAGCCTGGGCCGGACATTCCTATAATTTTGGTTGGGAATAAGTCAGATCTGGATGCGGAGCGCAAAGTCAGCAAGGAAATCGCCGAACAGAGAGCACAACAATGGGGATCGCCCTACATCGAAACCTCAGCCAAAACCTCCAGCAACGTCGAAAAGGTTTGTGTGTGCTGTGACATGCCGCGTTCCGTATGTCGATAGCCAGGCCCCGAAAAGGGGGGGGGGGGGGGGAGAGAATAGGACTGAACGGGAATCGATCGCGCTACCCTCGGTCACAGCTGTGGACTTAGGCACACCACCAGGTACCGGTCCGGGGACAGATGGCTAAACTCGCCTTACATACCTAGAACTGCGTAGACTACTTGGCCTGTATGTAAATGTACATTGAAGAAAGCCGTTCTTCTGGAATAATGAATGAAGTACCTATATATTAAATGTTACCACCACACCCTGTTGAAGGTATTTTATGACCTGATGAGAGAGATAAAGAGTAGGAAACAGGAGCAAAACGGAGGCACTGGACAACAGGAGCCCAAGCCCAAGAAGAAGCGTGGGTGGAGAAAAAGGTGTACCATCTTCTGAGACACTTCCCAATTGCCTCTGTTTTTGTTTGTGCTTTGTATTGCTGAAGTGAAAGCTAAATTCTAAAACAGTCAATGTTCTAACAGAACTACTGAATGAAACTTTCCAGTCTGTTGCTTTCCAGCTTATCATTGTAGGTATCGCTTAATACGCTTTCCTCTTACCTTTTTTTATGCGATGAATACCGGCGGGTTTCGCGATAAGTATGATGTTTACAATAAGCTGAGAGCGGAACCCACGTTGTAATGCGTTTCTTTTCTGGCATGTTGCTGTTTTGTGTGTCAGCTGGAGCTGCAATGTGCGCTAATGCGCGTTGATTGATGGATTTGCTGAGCACTGTTTTCACGTAGGCTACACAATGATGAGTGAAATTGGTTGTTCCTGTTTTTATTGCGTTTACTATTTCGCTCATGTTTTGCTTTTGACAGGCGCAAATGAACAGGGAGCGAGGGGGAGGTTGGTGTCGTGTGTTACTATTACTGCCGTGAATTGAAGCTGGTTCAAGGTGAGCAAGTACTTCCGCGGCGCTAAGCTGTGCGTTTACACATTGT
>JASAMW010004723.1:0-97242 GCA_030247985.1 Epsilonema sp. ZAB3_2
TTCGCAGCTGGAATAGCGAATTGGAGTCTCCGTCCTTTGTTGGTAGCGAGAAGGTTGACGAGATGTAGAAGTAGTGGGACCCTCTCTGTAGCAATCGCATCTACAGCAGCGGCTGCAGTTATCGCTAGGCGGATCATCTTCTCTGGGTTGGTAGTCCTCTTGGGGCTGGTTGTAGCGACTGTGTGGTTGTGAGGATTGTGATGTCCAATCGCCATCCATTGCAGCTTCCCAACCTGTCAAGACAGCTTGAAGGTCGCTCAAGGTCTTGACATGTCGATAGTCTGCTAGTACCTTCTTCCTCCAAGGCACTGGAAGAAGCCACAAGAGTCGATCGTAGCCATTGGTTTCCCGTTCCCAGGTGGAAGAATCGGGTCTGGCTCTGAAGACAGCTTCCCTCACTCTCTGTGCTAGACTGAGAATGGATTCTCCTTCTTGCCACATAAGTGAGTTGAGCTCTGTTGAGGCATTAGCGTATTCCCCTGAGCCAACGACGAGGCGAAGAAGTCGATCTCGAAGTTCTTCATAGGAGATTCGCGGATTCTCCATGATGAGGGTAGTGTAGAGGCGTCGAATGACTCCACCGAGGAATTTGCCCAATTGTTTGACCCAAAGAGCTTCATCCCGCCAGTGATGAGCAGCGTATTCTTCGTAGAGGGAGAAGAAGTACATCACTTCGATGATGGTGCAGTTTTCATCCCTCCAGATGTCAGGTTTGCAGATCTTGATTTTTGGCTGGAAAGTCAGGTAAGGCAGTTGTTCATTGCCTCTAGGGTTGCCAAGCATATTACATCCCAGTCCTGCCATGGCAGAGTCATTTGGAGGGCCGCCAGGTGGTCCTCCTGGTGGTCCTGGGTCTGGGGATCCAGTAGGAAACCTGGGTCCTTGACCTGGGGCTGGTGGGCCGTTTCCACCAGCAGCTCCAATGCAGGAAGGAGCACCAGCTCCATGGTATGGATGAATAGCGGCGGAAAGATGTAACGGGTGTTTACTATGATATGTCACCTCGAAAATGCTTATAACTTCTGTATTAATGAAGGGATTTGAACCAAAATTTTTTTAAAAGAATCCTGAAAATATGCCTGACTAACATGCAAAATTTCATTGATGGGCCTTAAGTACGAAGGGAATTATGAAGCCTCAAACATTGGGTCAAAATCTGCAGTGGCGTGAAAAGCGCTCGAATTTCAAAGTCCACATGGCAGAAGGTGTGCTGTTCCGCTCCATTCAAGCATCCATTCGGATCTTCTGCAGCTTACAACCCCTGAACATTGAAGGAACATTGCCGCAATCTTTATGAACATGCTTGAAAAAGAGTATTTTCCAGAGTTTTGAAGACGGCTGCACAAGTGCTGAAGAGTGGAGGTGGGCACTTCGAAAAATGGGTCCTGAAAAGTCGTCGCTTGTTTCTTCGTTAATAGTGAGCGTATGTTAATGAAATTTTGCAAGCTTGTTAGGCATATTTTCAGGATTCTAGTGCAAAAAAATTGGGTGAAATCCATGCATTAATACAACAGTTATGAGCATTTTTGAGGTGACATATCATAGTAAACAGCCTGTAGCTGCTGTGGCTGATCATTGACGATGAGACCAGCCATTCCCTGGGCCAGAGTTGGCACAGATGAGACTGCAGGTGGTCGTGTCCTTTGGATGTGTGGTGGCACAGCCTGAGCAGTCTGTAGCAGCTTTGGCAGTTCTTGTTCCCGACCATTGATGCCCAAACTGGCACCATCAGTTCGAATGGCCAACAGTTGTGTATTCTGGAGGCTTCCAGTGGTGATGGGTTGCAAGCCAAGGCTGCGTCGCTGATAGTTACAGAGAGCGAGCGCCTCAGCTGTGGTTGGTCCAGTAGAAATGAACGGTTGAGTTCCTGGAATTCTGGCAAGATCGATGGGTCGAGGGTGATATCCAGGAGTGGTAGTAGCAGCGGTAGATAGCGGCTGCTGGAACTGAACTGTCTTATTTGGATGGTTGATGACCGATTGTACTGGCCTGTCCCGAAGTACTGTACCTAGTCCGGTAGGAGCATAGGACAGTGCGTCGTCATCAGGCAGTTGTTGACTGGTAGGCAATCCAGCCATCATGGCGAGTAGTCGTTCGCGAATAGCAGCACTGTTCAGTTCAACCCACTGGACAGCTTCAGGGTCGTGTCTTTTGGCCAATCGCAGCTTCTCTGCGATCTCTTCATCCTCCACCCTCTGCCAATCCAATGGACCGGACAGTGGTGGGAATGAAGCG
This sequence comes from Epsilonema sp. ZAB3_2, assembly GCA_030247985.1. NCBI lineage: Eukaryota > Metazoa > Nematoda > Chromadorea > Desmodorida > Epsilonematidae > Epsilonema > Epsilonema sp. ZAB3_2. The sequence goes on from JASAMW010004723.1 coordinate 2,236, forward strand.
GCTGGAGAATGTAGTGGTGGTGGTGGTACAGTAAAAAGCGGCGGTGCAGTAGAAAGCGGCGGTGGTGCAGTAGAAGGCGGTTGTTGCACTGTGGACGTTAGCGGCGGAGGCGGCGACAGAAATGCTGAAGTCGAGTGATGGACCCCAGGACTTAGCGGTTGCTGCTGTGAAGCAGAAACTGCCAGACCAGAGGCCACGCGCCTGCTGCCTGTACTGTTGCACCCTCCCGGCCGCCAAAGAGGCGGACGTCTTGGGTACCCTATTGGTCCAAGTGCACCTGCCTGCGCAGGATTCTGTACGTACGCGCCCCTATGCACTGCACTTTTAGCACTAGGTACGTATACTGAGCTACTAGGCACATATGCATTAGTTGAACTAGGAACAAACGACACAGGCACAGAATTATTCATACCGAAATTAGCGGATAAGAAATCAAACTGATTTGCAGGTCTTCTTGGATCAAAGCCAGCTGAAGTGGTCGTCGTCTGTAGCGGCTGATTGCTGGTTCCTGCAGCTCCAGCAGTTGAGTAAGTAATAGCGGAATGAGAAGGCGAAGTAGTTGAAGTAGTAGCAGTAATTGTGACCGCATGTGACATGTCCGTGTTTCAGCTAATATTGTAGGCTGCTTCACTGCCGTCGGCCTTCAGTCAGATGGGTCGAGAGCACTTCAACCAACCAGCGTCCGATTCCGATTGCGTCCCGGTGCCGTCGTAGGTTGCAGCGTTGGACAAGAACAGAATAGAGCGTCGGATCTCACTGCCACGGCCGTAGTTTGATCTTGATCACAGTGGTCGATGCGACGATCCGGCTTGATGCAAGACTGGCTCCAGAAAGCGTCAGGAAATCTCGCCCGAGACTTCCAAATGTAAGATTCCAGGTACGTATTCCTCGGTAACGGAAATCGTCCCCGAAATCTCACGGAGCAGATGCCGAGTTCTTTATTTCCTTCATAGCTACTGGAGCAGTTCGCGCCTGGATGTCAGCTCGATGAATCTCCAGCTCTGAGCTAATCAAGTCCTTGCTTCAACGGACGTGGTTCTTGCCGTCCAGACGCAGATGGACAAATGGACAATCCTGGGGGAAGCGGTGGCTGACCTTCGAATCTCCCCTCCAGTCGGCGACAGAGCAGCTCGAAGACTAGCGGCTAACGTAGATGTTCATGACGGTCAAAAGAAACGAAGAATGAAGAAATGAAGAGTAAAGTTAGGTTTCGTACGGTACGGTGTGATAGAATGAAGTGAATAAAATGCAGGGCGATACGTACGAAGTTTATACGGTGATAAAAGAAACATACGTACGCACGCAGGCAGCTAGAACAGACAGACGAAAAGATAGCAGCTGGTAGACAAGAAAAGAAGACACAAGACGACTGAACACAACACTGAAATATTAGTCGGGGAGCGCGTATTTATAAGTACATAATAGGTCATCACTGATTGGCTAGCGGCGGCTCGAGTCGGGCTTCTTTTGAGGTTGGCGGCTGTTGGATTTGCATTAGGTAGTCGAATGTTCTTTTCTTCATACGTAGATATTATTTGCAGGCACCGAAGATGCTGGGATCCGAAATCTTTACATTTGTCTTAATATCTCGATTACGGTAGGGGTTAAAAATTTCGTTCGAAATGTATATACGTAATTTCGCGAAGAATGGGGAGTTGAACAAAAAAAACCGCATGCGAAAACCCCTACTGGTTGCCGAGATATGGCCGTTTATGCGAGGAAGGTCCGAAAATTCAGTGATAAAACGTGTCACTAAAGTTGGCCAAACTTGAGCAGCCGTATCTCGCTAACGGTTAAAGGGCAGATGCGGCAAAGATTTTTCCATAGTGAAGGCTGAGATCGATTTTTCAATTTTCCTTCGGTCAGTATACGTAGTTTTTTATGCTGAATTGATTTCACCCCCATGTCTCGACGAGATTTTGCCTCCTTGTAGAGAAACCCCACTTATTCGTGTCGCTTCGAACGCCCGTTTGTTCCTGTCAGCGCCTCACTTCCTGCGTCGTTTAGAATCTGTGCGCGTTGTCGTCCGCGCGTGCGCCGTCGTCCGCTCTCACGTTCAAAACGACGCAGGAAGTGAGGCGCTGACAAGAACAAACGGGCGTTCGAAGCGACACGTATAAGTGGGGTTTCTCTACAAGGAGGCAAAATCTCGTCGAGACATGGGGGTGAAATCCATTCAGCATAAAAAAACTACGTATACTGACCGAAGGAAAATTGAAAAATCGATCTCAGCCTTCACTATGGAAAAATCTTTGCCGCATCTGCCCTTTAAGCGCAGAAGGGTCGGAATTGTCGCATCTTACATAACTTTTTACGCGCTTTCGAATGAGCTAGGTTTCGTCGAAATCGGAGATCAGCCGGTTTCAGGCCCCCATACTGGGCTGCCCCGCTCTTTCGTGGACCTTTTCATATTATCATGTACGGTACATTGAAGCACACATCACAGGCAAGGCACATACATTTCTTTACCGGCGGTGCCAACACGTTTCTGCGCTCGATCAAGCTGCTCAGTTGAGGTGGCTTGGGGTAGGCCTACAAAGGACCAAAATAAATCATTACTGTCACATGCAGCAGCTTGCAAAACAATGGAATGAAAGTCGCTCACCTCCCATAACAATTCGCTCCACTGTTGTTTCACCTCCTGACCGTCAGGAGGCGCGACGCTGTCCGATTGGCGAGAAGTCTGCGCCTTTCGTTCCGGGACCAATTTTGCCGTAGAACGGACGTCAGGCATTTCATTTCCTAAACACGATACTCAGACAATACATTGACGCAACCTTCAGATAACAAATTGCTGAAGCGTACGTTATGCTACGCTCCACACTGTATATGTACGCACAGTTAGCAATAGTCGGTTGGTCGGCACAAAGAGTATGCGGAGTCGCGGAAACCATTTTTACGCAAAATAGCGCAAAACTAAGTTAACCCCTCCATAATCTCAGATGGCCGCCTGGCCGCATACACCCCTTGTGGCCACCCTCTGGCCGTGGTCGCCCATAGCCGTGGGGTGGCTGCGGCCAGAAAACAGTGGCCAATGCCATGACCATAGCTGGGGTGACCGCAAGGGGTGTAATAGTATGCGGCCAGGCGGTCATCTGAGATTACGGAGGGGTTAACCAGTACGGAATATGACTGCCACATCCACTACTTTATGAGAACTTATGAGAACTGAAAAACAGAGCGCCAGTACATAAGGTTCTCATTTATGAGAACTTGTGCGGCTCTGTTCTGCACAAAACATGTACTCCTATATAGAGGCCTTCTGACGAAGGCCCCACCTCCCCCTTCTAGGAGTACATGTTTTGTGCAGAACAGAGTAGCACAAGTTCTCATAAATGAGAACCTTATGTACTGGCGCTCCGTTTTTCAGTTCTCATAAAGTAGTGGATGTGAGAGCCATATTCAGTACTGGTAAAGATATCCGTGCATTTCACGCAGTAAAGTCTTTCACGACTTTGGAAATCTCCGCATCCTTTCTGGGGCCTTTCAGCTGACAAAACATATAAAACCGACTCACTTGATGCCTGAGAAGACAGCTGCTGTAGCTTTTCGCCAAAAATGCGAATCGGAAGCTGATCCTGAGGACTGAACTCTGTGGCGACCTCGTCGTCAAGCTCGGATGAAGCAAACAGCGTCTGCGCCATCTTGCGCACTTTCGACTCCGCGCTAGATTCCGTCGAGGTAACTGCTTTCTCCTGCTCGATTGCAGCAGTTTCCATCTCTTTGCGACGTTTGGCAAACGATTCCTATAAAAGCATAAGTAAATATTTTTTTTAGCGTGGGGCGATTTACCCCCACCCCCCCCCTCTTTTTCCCCCCCCCCCCCCCCCTTCCTCTCCCCCCCTCTCCTTAAATTTTTTTTTTTTTTTTTTTTTTTTTCTTTTTTTTTTTTCTCCCTTTTTTTTTTTCTCTCTCCCCCCCCCCCCCCCCCCCTCTCTTCCCCCCCTCCTTTCTTCTTCTTCTTTAGTTATTTCTTTAGTATTCTTCTAAATTAAACGAAAAAACATACGTACGTCATCATGCTGAATGTCCCGAAAATATTGTATTTTTAGCTGCAGGCGACTCTTTTCGTCTTCTTTCCCCCCGACATTGCTAATGCATTCGATAATACTGCAAGACGAAAAGCAACCGCTTATACTGGGACGGAGAAAAGAATTTTTAATTCTCAATTTTACCTCCCTTTTTTCTGCCGCTTTATTTTAGTGCGCGCTCTCTTTGTATCCATTACGTGCACCCTTTACAACAATATAACTAACTGAATATATTTTTAAAATTATTAATTATAAAAAAATAATTTCTTCTAATTATATATAACTATTTTTCTCTTTTTTTAAAAAAATTTAACCAAAAAAAAAAAAAACAACAAACAACACCAATTAAGTAAATTAAAAAACTCACTACTCTTTTTCCATATAAATTAAAAAAAAAAAATCTAGAAAAAACCCCCATAATATTTCAAAAAAAAAAAAAAAAATTTACTTTGTCCAGTGCTAGCCACAAATAGTTGTAACCGTTCCGCTCTACTTCGTTGTATCCGCACACTTCGTTCATCTAATAAATTCTTGGTACCCGCTTACCTTTCTACGCTTCTCCTCATCATATTTGGCACCATGAGGTCGACTATTCTTTCCTAGCCAGTTCATTCTGATTATGCTTGCCTGGCACGCATACATTCACCGACCTTTTGCTAAGAACGAACAAAATAAAGTATCGCATCCGAGTAAAAAATCGAACAGTATAAAGAAAAGCAAGCAAAAGGAATCGTTTGCAAGCAACGATTATACCGCCACCTACCAGCATCAAACTTCATGTCAGAGAAACAAAATTTTTATCGTTCGCAATATTGCATGAGATAAAATCACACACCGCTGTTCGTATGTACACAAGGCCATCATTTGGTTCAATCACTGGAATACCAAAACTTGAAGAATTCACGAATAGAGATGATACCGTAGTAACATATGAACACGACAGCACAAGTAGCGGTAGCGGTACGTATTTATTTTTTTACGTTTCGTATACGGAACGGTTTGGTAAAATAAAGACAACATCAACCAGTGGGTGTGGGACAAGAAATCTTTGAGATTAGGCCTAAAACAAAATGGATTTTTTTTAGCTAAAAAGGTCACTTGGAATGGTAATTTTTTCGCGCTGCTTGTAAAGCCATGGACATCCATGGACAACCCCAGTGACCTTCCAGCTACCGACTGTACAAATACATACATACAAATACATACATAAACGGCGACAGGCAACTTAAAACCCACTCGTAGTAAAGAAACGTAAAGTGCGCAAAAATGATCCTTCAGAGCTCCGTTTTCCCGATTTGACAGCCCAAGCACCGTCTTCTTCATCCTTCTTCGTTATCCGATCTTGATAACTAATCCGCTTTCTTATTACCGCCGGTACTCTGCAAAGAAAAAATGAACAAAATTTACACCATGATCAACACTGTATGTATAAAACAAGGCAAGAATGCGCAACATCCGCTCAGCTCTTCGCGCTACGATTACCAAGAGCACAAAGCCAAATGCCACACATCGCTTGTGCATTGTTTAGTTCATCTTACACGTGATTTTAATCGATTACATAATAAGCCAAGACTGCGATACCTTCTGCGCTTTGTTCAGTTCATCCGCCAGTCTATCGTATTCTTTCTGCAGATTTGCAGCTTGTTTCTTCAGTGTTTCCCGATCGATTTTCTCTTTCTCCAGTTCTGCAACATATTCTTATTGCGTTATCCAGCTTTCGTAAACAGCAGAATTTTATAAAACTAGAACCAAACGCAGCCAAGAACTTACTGATATTCAGATCTTCAATCGTTTTCTTCAACGCGATAGTAGCAGCAGTCTTCTCGCCGCTATCTTCTTTCTGAAAGAATGCACAATAAATAGTAAGCAAAACGAATCCATCGTACAGGATGAGGTCATTATACACGTACACTGTACAGTTACAGTAAAACGCGAAAGCTGCTTGCATTTGCACTGTAAGGTAAATAAATACAATATGAAAATAATTCGTCCAGCGAGAGTAATCTCTGTAGTCTGGTCAGCAAGAGTTTGCCATGGCATTCAAGGCGCGTTGCGTAAAATAGATTCAGAAATGCGGATTTCTGTCCGTGCTTCGTGTACTCCTATTTATCAGAAGTACACGCAAACTACGCAGGACGACTTGAGTCCCATGGCAACCTCTTTGTGGCCAGACTATAAAATGGCCAAATGTTCTTCCTTCTTACCCCCATGAGCATTTCCGCAGTGGCTGAGGCGGACTGAGCCTGTTTCATGGCCGCGTCAGCGGACGCCTGCAGTTGCGCCTCTCGACTGATCAGACCCACCATACGACGGATCACACTGCAACAGAACACAAACAACACATATGGAACAGTTGCGCTAAGAATAACGGATGTTGATCGCGAGCTAACCCCCAGTTGTGATCACTTTTTTCAGTGCATTTTCCCTTCCCCTTCCCGATCAAAAAAGCACTGAAAGAAACGTAATACGTACACAAAGGTGTCAGCTCGCGACCCCTAATAATTCATAGGGCAAGGGTCCACCTACGTATGTAGTGCACTATTCTCGGTATGTATGAATGCAAAACTACATACATACTACTACCCGTCATTGGAGACATGGTCAATATTTTTAGCAGCCGTAGTTCAGTCAGTAAATGGCGCTCAAAAATGAGCATTTTCACGGGTTCGATTCCCAGATACGCCTACGCATGCATGCAATCATCATCACAAGTGAAGTAGGGTACTAAGGGGTAAACCGGACACCTGAAATAGTATATCTCAGCAACCATACGACCGATTGAGACAAGTATTCTACCAATCGATCCCTTGAACTCTCCATTATCAAATAAGGCTACCATGTTCATCATATGCTGAAGCGGCAAGTTCAGAAAAGCGTAGGTGTCCGGGTTTACCCCACAGTACCCTACATACTCACGTACAAGTAGAGGAAGAGGGCGAAACCGGAGATGTAGAGATTCCTCTGGGCGCGAAACAGACGCATGTGTATGATGGCGTCTGCGTTGGGGTGCTGAGTCGCCTGCTCGTACTGCTTGTCCGCATAGGAGTACTTGCGCACTTCCCGCACCGCATCTGCATTTATTCAGACAGGAAGAATAGGTGTCGTTGAAATAAGGGCTGGAATAGGAAAGTGCCAAAAAGATTATACTTGAGCGATTGATGAGCAGGTGGTGCGTTATGGTAACGCCATTCTTCACCTGCTCAAGTCACGTACTCCTAGAGCTCGCGCTGTAGGTAGGAGTACGTGCTCAAGTATAATCTATTTTGGCGCTTTTTCCTACGCCGGCCCTTATTTCAACGACACCTATCAAATAAACCGCCCTATGCTGTAAAAAGTAGTGGTTTCGACCCCCACGCGCCGAGAAAGAAAACGTGCAGAGCCGTACGCATTTCCCTCCAATGTGAATGAGCTATGACTCTCATTCACCAGCGGCTTACCGAAGAAAAGCAAGAGAAGGATGCCGGCAAAGGCCCACCAGTACACACCGGAATAACTCTCCACTTTCTTCACCACACGACTGCGGAATAATTTGGACCAGCTATCAAAGAAAAAATACTATTACAGTCTTTGCCCTGTATTTCATCTTCCTAAGCTCATTCATTCTTGATTGAAGCCCGTAGAAGAGAGGGCGCGAACCAATTCCTTTTCCAGAATTTAACCCTTCGCAAAAGTCGTCATTCGTATCGATGAGATTGATGTCTGACCGTATACCGTCAGACGAGATCTGATGTCAGATGTTGTTCTGATCTCTGATCTGACACAATCTGATGTCAGATCTCGTCTGATGGTATACGGTCAGACATCAATCTCATCGATACGAATGACGACTTTTGCGAAGGGTTAAGGTCTCACACTATAGTTTTCTGGGAGTCCGTGGATCATCCTTCTAGAGGTCCATGCTTCATCCTTCTAGAAGTCCCTGCGTAGACGAGTATCATCTTCATGAGTTCACCCAAAAAACGTCAGACAACGTTATACCATACGAACACGTTTCTATCTCTCCTGGGCCAACGAAAGCGAGTTGAGAGGAGATCAAGATACCGATGGATAGCTTGTTACACGATCTCTTAAACGCGCCATATAGCGCCTCTTGAAACGGCCTATCCGTGGCGCTATTCTTGATTGAAACGATAACTTTTTCAAACACGTTTTTTATGGATAACTTTGCGTAGAGGCAACGTAGAGAGGCGCCGCAGGTACCGATCGATTCCTCTCGTAAAGACGCGTTCAACGGTATGCCTGGTGTTGAAAAATACCCAGCGGTTCCTTCGGAACACCTAAATCGCATGGTTTTTATGGTGTTCTTTGGCTTGTCGTACTGCGCCGAATACAGGAGCTTTGGCGTTGCAGTTTGGTGTAAGCGTAGAGGAAGAATGATACTTTATTCACATTTATGACGGATCACTTTTATCTTGCGTACAACGGCTACGACGAAGCCTCAAAGTTGGCTCCGAAACTATAGTGTGAGACCTTAAGCCATACAGATGGGGCAAAATAGCAATTTCATGGCTGGTATAGCCTATGTACCTACTATAAGTATTTATGCTCTACACATTGAGCATATTCGCAACCTCTCGCAAAGGGCTACAATTCACAGATTTACCACTCAAGAATACTGAGGTTTTAGATTTATAGATTTTACTGCCATGCTTGCCTTCACTCACAGTTGTGGTCTGATCCAAGGGAGCAGAAACAAAATCAAAACTCCAATCTCCAGGTAGAGAAACACCGCAACAAACGTCCACTGAAGCGTCATTATTCCGACTTGCTATGAATTCTTGATCCGTTGGCTAGAGGAAAGAGGCTAAAATGGAACATTCATCATAATCAAGAATGCATAATCAGGCATAGGAAAAGAATCGCCCAAAAGTATGGGTAATTGGCATATGTTGAGCCAAGGAAGTGCAAAAAATCTCAAAGAGACCGAAATACATTCAAAGTTTTACTTTTCGTTTTCATACAGGAATTTCACAATAATAAAATACAACCGAGCTAGATTTCACAGAAGAAAAATGCTCAATGCACGTACTACGTTACGTACATAAGTACATACTGTTAGTTAGTAGCTAGATAAGATAGTCACCGAATACCGTATTTTTGGGTGTATATCCCCCATTGTATATCCCCCCCCCCCCCCCCAGTGTATAACCCCCCATTGGCAAAACATAAATTTTGCCCAGTGTATATCCCCCCCTGGTGTATAACCCCCCATGTACTGGAAGGTACCTAGCCTACCTATGTAAGCTGGTCATAAGCTAGCTATAGCTACTCCTACACCAAGCTACTATGCCTATAAGCTTAGCTAAGCATGTCTTGTACTAGAATAACCCTGTTTTGACCGCGATTTTGCCCTAAAACACATGCTTTTGACCTCAAAAACATGCCTCTACACACCTCTCAAAAACACAAATTTTGCCCAGTGTATATCCCCCCATTGTATATCCCCCCCAGTGTATAACCCCCATCAGACCTCTCGATTTTTGTGGGCTATACACCCAAAAATACGGTAGTGACGGTTCATGCCGCGATCACCAGACGTCCGTAATTCCGTACGACGTAACGTCCGCACGTATTTAGGAGTACATGGCACCCCAAACGACCATATACTCCTAGATACGTATGGACGTACGGATATACGGATGTACGGACGTCTGCTGAACGCGGCATCATATACCAATATAAATATGCGTATTATCATTTACAACAGGGATACTCGTATCATAGCTCAGAGCTTGCACACAAAGACCCTATCTGATTCGAAAAAAAACAAGGAAATAATGCGGGAAATCGAAAAAAAGGAATTTTCAGCTGTGGACAATGCAGTGTACAATACGTATACGTTTGGCTACCACTCATTTCACTCTAATAATCAGAAACAGCAGTTCATCCTATATCCGTCCAAAACAAGAATGCTGACGTGGTCAATGTTGTGGCACACGCATACCACAACATTGTGCAAATCGCTAATTCCTATTTTAGACGGAAGCATAAAAAGAGAACAAGTCACATGTCGTTTTGCGTGAAATAGTCTTCACAATTTTCCGATTATACAAAACGACCATCGAATATTGACTTTTTCTCTCCGTAGACAGACGATACATATATTCCATGGACAGATAACAATAAACAAACAGCATCACAAAAAAGAACGCCTAGACGAGTTTACAGTCTGTTAGCTGAAAGATGAGCCGGGTTGTCTACGTCGCGCGGCCCGTGGTTGTCCATGGTTTCACGCAAACAAATTCACGCAAACCACAAACGTGTACTGAAAATGACAACCCAACGAACCTTCCAGCTGTAGTCTGGCTAGAGAAACAGAGAAAAGTTCGCTATGAAACTTAGCCTTAGCTCGTTCTACGCAGATTACCAGTAGTACGCCCTTAGAATAGGAGTAAGTGAAGCGTGGACTGAAATCTTCGTCTCTCTATTTTGCGCAAGACGACTTGAGTTTCATAGCGAACTCTTAGTGCCCAGACTTCTTACCAATTATACAAAATTTTCAACTTTCCGCATAAAGTTCAGCTAGCCGTATAGAATAAACACATTCCCATTGAAGCGCTGCCCAAATCATCATCGCAGAATTACGGCGTTTTCATCCGTAATCAACCGTCTGCCATAGCGTGTAGCCTGGTATGTTCGCGAGCTAGAAAACGTCACAAAATCAGAATGGTTGATGTGGGAATTGAGCCAGCGTGAACGAAACGAACAACCCGGCCTCCTGAGTTTCAGGGCTGCATACAAGTATCTCAGTAAGTAACCAAGGGACCGATTGAGATGAACATTATATCAATCGATTTCTTAGACTCTTCGCTTTCAAATGAGCCATTTGGTTCATCATTTGCTGAAAAAGCAAGTTCACAGGCGCGCTTAGGTGGCCGGGTTTACCCCACAGTACCCTACCTCTTCTGATGGCCTCTTGTTCATTGTTCTTCCACAGTTCTGCTACGTCGGTATTTAGCGGATCATCGGGGTTTGGCGCTGAAAGGAGAGCCTGAATTGAGAGCAACACTGTTCGTATCTGCAGCGCTGGCGACCATTTGTCTGCAAAAACCAAGAACGCATAAGAAAACCATCTCCCACCAGGGCGAAAAAAACGGGCCAAATAGCCGCCACTTGTTGGTTACTTGGCTAAAAAGTAAATAAAATCTGCATAAAAATGGACAAGTTTTGCAACAAAAAGCGCTACTACGTATGCGCAGCGTTATTTGCGACCTCCTCATTCATTGTCGGGTAGCACAACTCACAGACAGAGGACACTTGGTAAAACATAGGCCCTTCTAGCAAATACAAATCTGAATCTCTCCACCTTTGACTGCAAACACGTGGCCTTCATTTGGAATGTAGAAAGAAACATAAAAGGAAGAGAAGGGGAATAAACCTTTGAGAATGTCCAAGCAAATCCTGCCTAGCTTGTCAATGTTTGGATGATAGATTTTCGTCATAAACCGGACTTTGGGCGCAGCCATTGGATATTCTTCTGGTAAGAACAGCTCCAATTTGAACATTCCACCTTCAAATGGACTCTAAAAATAGCAACGAAGAAGCAATCATAATAATGCATAAGCAGCTCCCTTTTCTTGCAACATAACGAGCCAAACTTTACCAACCTATCTGGTTTCATCAAGATTGCATAAGGCAGCGCTCTCGAAAAACAAAACTCGCTTTCGCAAACATTGAAATGTCTTATGCATTCTTGGTATCACGCTTACCCCATCTGGACCCGAGACCACAACGTGAAAATAGCGCGCATTCGCCTCATCCGGTATCGCTGATATGCCCGGAACCGGTTCTTGCATCAAGCGCTGGGTTTCCTGACAAAAATAGATTTGTAAAGGCCCCACTTGTACCATAAACAGCAGGCCTACCAAGTCACACGTGTTAGAAAATAAGCAAATGATAGGTTACCTTGACTATCCTTCGAGGTAATGCGCCAGACATGACTCGCTTTTTGGCTGACGTCTCAAATGCTAAACAAAAGACACGTGTATAGTACATGTCACATATGACTCACGCACCATGCCTACTTTGCAAATAAAAACAGTCAAAAATAAAGCGAATTTGCATACCAAAGGCTCGAATACAACCGATAGCACTTCCTGTACTTTGTCACAGCCTTTCTGCTTTTTTTGAACAAGGATGTCTCTGCAATTTTTGAAAAATGATTTTTCGAACTTTCTCGACTTGCAAAATCTATGAAATCGCAAGTGAGAAAAAGAAAATAAGTTCAACTTTACCGTCCACGTTTGACCCATCAAAAAGATCAACAGAAAACTGCATTCCGCCCCGAAGCGAAGGAAGAATTTACACCGTAGAAAAAACGAAGACGACAACGCAACGCGACACGATGGCACCGTCATCGTTTCTCCGACCGTAATTCTTCGTTCGCTTCGGGATGGAACACAGTTTTCTGATGATCTTTTTGATGGGTCAAACGGTGATAAGCTGTTTTTGGTACCTTGTCGTCTCATTTACGCTACGATGCTTTTAGATAACTCCTAAGCTTCACTAAGAAACGTTGAACACGAACAAACACATAGCTACGCCCATTTTCACACAACCAAGAGTCCATAAAAATAACCTCCAACTGAAATCCGAATAGGACAGCATAGTCGCAAAAAAACTACTACAGCTTGCTTTTACAACATAAGATTTTTATTTCCTTTTAAAAAACTGACACAGCCTCGATGTGATAAATCATTTTTACATCAGTGCAAAAATATTCAATCAGCCACCACTTTACAAAAAATTTGATGATACGTACATTGTCTCTCTATTTTACGCAACGCAGACATGGAAATACCGCCAGACTTAGTACCTTATCACACAAAGACGTTCAACATAACCGCTTACACCATCACGATGCGACGTCAGTAAATAAAAACAACTTGTAATAAGAAACATAACGAAAACAACTGCCTCTCATCTCATCTCAGTCACAACAATATGATCACGAGGCGTCATTCATATCGTGACAACGTGCGCACGCACACCCTCAAGTCTAAACGACACCCTAGATCACTGAACAAAGAAAGAAAACTGTAAGGACCAGTTGCGCTAAGAAATTCTGGGTGGTCGAGAGCTGACCCCTCTGTGCTACAATCAGTGCGTTTTCCCTTCTCCCTTACAGGTCAAACAATGCACTGACAGAAGTGTAACTTACAGAAGGGTCAGCTCGCAACCACCCAGAATTTCTTAGCGCAACTGGTCCATAGCAAGCAACCCATTCGCTGGAAGTTCAAGGCGGCTTTCAACGTTTTCAGCACATTATGCAAGCACGATAATTAGAAATGGTTCCTCCATACTTTGGACAAGAAAACTAGCTCTTTTGTTCTCGAGTTTGCATAATGGGCTAGAACAGTTTGATAGGCTTTTTTGTACATTGTGCCGGGAAACTTTCCAACTGATGGATTACCATGCGCGAGCGCAGCCTACAAACAATCTACTCAGAGCTCGGATTTCACATATTTTGGCTTCAGCTCCTGTATTCGTTTGACGAATTCTGATTTTTCCGTGCACGCTTTGCATTGTTCGCCCCATTCCTCCAAGATTTTCTTCAGCTCCTTAACCCTTAGCTTGTTCAAATCCACAGTCTTCCAATCGATTTGCTTCTCTGGAACATAATAAATCAAAATTCAGTTCATTGTGAGAGGGGTTTATCCACCAATTGCAGCAAGGCAATTGGGTTGGTCGATGGCGACCCCGCGGCATTTAGTGAATGTTTGGGTAGGTGTATGCGGGATAACAGTATGGTGTAGGGTGACTTTTTATATTGTGTCTGAACGTAAAAGAACGTTTTTCTTTTTCTTACCATATTTCAGTTCGCAAATTTGAGCATCCCTTTTCCCCAGAGCTTCACAGACTTTTTCTACAGGTTTCGAATAGGACATGGGAAGTACGACGTCCTTGCTCATGATGGACGTCGCAGACTCCGGTAATGCCCCGATGTAAAAGCACTGTAAAATATGAATACAGGGTGTCCTATTATACAGGGTGTTTCCTTTGGATATGAAATGTCGTTTGGGGTTATAACTTGGGAATCACAAGAGTTAAAGCGCTGAAATTTTGCTTGCACATACCCAAGAATATGCCTAACCTTGTGTAAAAATTTCGTCTCAAAACTCTAATCTGAACAGAAGGTATTGGTACCTCAATTTTCGACCTCGAAAATCACAAGTTTTTGAATCAGAGCTGGTGTTCAGACGAATTCTTGTGGCATTTTTTTTCAAAACGCTAGTCAAAACCTAAAAACAAGCCATGAACAGTATTATTTCCCGTTCTGGGGAAGCCTTCAGTTACTAACACATAGCTTGTCCTGAATAAAACCTAAAACAAAAAGTTAGGAAGTCAGATGGGGCGAACACTGACTTGCAATTCCAAAATCTTGTGATTTTTGCCGTCAAAACTTCAGGTACCACTATCTTATGTTCGGAGTAGAGTTTTGGCTCGAAATTTTTGCACAAGGCTAGGCATATTCTTGGGTATCTGTAAACAAAATTTCAGCGTTTTAACTCTTGTGGTTCCTAAGTTATAACCCCAAACGACATTTCCTATCCAAAGGAAACACCCTGTAGATTACTGCTGCGTCAAACAAAAGGGCCCTATCTACACCTACGGGGTAAACCCGGCCACTCGTAAAACCTTGAAACGGCCTTCAACACCAGATGGCCGGATTTGTCCCGTGGCCGGGTTTACCCCACAGTACGCTATGTCCGTTTCTTCGTTGGGGTCATAAATTCGGGCAAAGTATAGTCAGTGGGACGATCAAGACCGTGCTTGACAATTTTGCCGCTCCCGTGGCATTTTAGTAAATCTGGCATTTCTATACAAGAATAGCAACCGGCTTTTCGACCCTTTTTCAAACACTCTTGCTATTCTTGTATAGAAATGTCAGATTTACTAAGATTGCTACGGGAGCGCGAAAATTGTCAAGCACGGTCTTGATCGTCCCACTGACTATAGGGTACTGTGGGGTAACACCAACACCGGACAGTAGGTAGACGGTAGGGTTGGCTTTGGGGTTTTGGATTGGGCTGTGGTTGGCTGTCAAAATGGAGAACAAAGAAAGAAAGCTACAGGTGTTCGTTTCTACCCCACTGTACCCTACCCATTGACGGACTATGCTGACCTACTTAGCTCATGAAATGGTGTATTATCCTGGGTGGTCGCAATCGGCGACCCCTTTTTCAGTGTGGTTTTACCCACACTTGCACGAACCTTGCATACCCCACGTTGAACAAGCCAAACAAAAGAGCACACTGAAAATGATGGGGTCACCTTGCGACCACCCAAGAGCTTACAAATTTATTTTCCCTAGACCGCAGACCACCGCAAATTTCCTTGATTTTCTCGCTTATTTTTTCTTGGTCCGTCTGATCTTCCTTTGGTAGATCTGCTAACACTTTGTTCAGGACACCAATACATACTGAAAAAAATAAGAATAAATTTTATCGGCAAATGCTAGCGGATAATAACACTCTTCTACAATATGTTCAAGCATACCTTCACAAGACTGATCTTTCCTCGCACTAGCTACTGAAGATAAAGCCAAAAAGCACAGAAACAGGGATAGGATTCCCTCAAAGAATATTGAGGGCAAAGATTGCGAAAACGGTCCCATTTTGCCAACCCGTGAGCAAAGACGACGCCTTGTTTGTTAGGGATACGGTCACTTGGTTGCCGGTCACTTCGTTGCGGCGGTGATCACTTCGTTGCGAGAACTTTCGTTGCGGTCACTTCGTTGCGGTTTTTTTCGTTGCGGACATTTCGTTGCGGCCATCCTCTGGTCATTTCGTTGCGAGTACTTTCGTTTCCGTTCAGTTCGTTGCAGGCTTAGGCTTAGGCTTTAGCTTAGGTAAATCTCGCAACAAAATGACCAGCAACGAAAGTTCTCGCAACCAAATGACCAGAGGACGGCCGCAACAAAATGTCCGCAACGAAAAAAACCGCAACGAAGTGACCGCAACGAAAGTTCTCACAACGAAGTGACCGTGGCAACGAAAGGTCCGCAACGAAATGTCCGCAACGAAAAAAACCGCAACGAAGTGACCGCGAACCGTTTGTTATGCGAGTTTTGAAATGAAGATTTGCTTTCAAATAATCGTAAACTTGTGTGCTTGAGGTTTCAATTTTTCACAAAATTGTACGTAAGCGCTTACGTCTTGATAGGGTCTCGAAACGATCTGCTGATTTGGGCGTAAACGTGCGCGCTGTATGATTGCGTAAATTATAGATTGCCGTTCGGCGTAGCTTATTTTATTATAAAAATGTACCAAAAATGCAAAACTTGTAAAAAAACAAGGAAAGAGAAAGAAAAAAGAAAACAACAAAGTAGTAAGAGAAAGAAGAAAGAATCAAAGCAAGCAAAGTGCAAGTTTCTTTCATTTATCAAGCAAGCACAAGCAGCAAGCGAAGAAGCGTGCAGCAGACGCAGATTATTTACCTGCGTCTTTTGCATCCTTTTGTATCTCAGTCAGCGAGAAATCTGATCAGATTTCCAAGGAAACCAGCAAACTGGTAGGCCAAACGAAGAAGGTCCCACACGACGCACGAACTCGCTTTTCTTGTCTTTACTCAGCTGAAAAATTACTGTTCGCTTTCGATTATGGTTTTATTAGGGTGGCCTACACCTATTTTTGGCGCAAAACGCTGGTATTGGAGCGTTGAGTCAGAGCGTTGGGTGGGGCCTTGGTTTGCTCCATGATGGCGCGTTCTCAGGCTAGCGACGTACGTACGTACACATCCAACTAATCTGAACGCGGCATAATTACTCCATTATGTACTCTCATGGATTTACGGCTGAGTGTTCTATGTCTATCTGTTGCGTACTTTTTTCATTTTAGTCGGCCCTATTCAACTTTCAAAGTTTGTTGATTGTCGTGCTGCTGTTGATTTGTACCTGTGCCTACATTCGAGCGATAGCACCAAGACTGATCGATAGGAAGAAAGAAGGGTAAAAAAGGTTCCTTATTGATTCTTGCTCTTATTTTCCCTTGATTATCAACCGTGTTTGCCGACAAATTGAAGTGTGAAATTTTTATCCCATTTTAGATTTCTTGGGGTATTTTGGAAGTGCGCTCGCATTGGTAAGTTTTGCTGTGAATCGGTAATTTTTCTGAATTTTTTGTTATGTTTTTATGGCACATTCACATCGGAGACATGCGCTGGGCGTGTCCATAATCTCGGCACACGCAAAGGCGTGGAAAACCATAAATAAATGCCCCGGGCGTACGCCGGGCGCATTTCTTCCATGTGAATGGCCATCATGCTTATATGTAGGATACTGTGAGGAAAAACCGGCCATGGGGTAAACCCGGCCACCTACGCTCCCTTGAATCTGTTTCAGCAAATGAACCAAATGGCTCATTTGAAAGAGGACAGTTCATGGAATCGATTGATATCATGCTTGTCTTAATCTGTCCATTGGTTGCTGAGATACTTGTATGCAGCCCTGAAACTCAGGTGGCCGCCCTGAAACTCAGGTGGCCGGATTTTCCCATGGCCGGGTTTACCCCATGATACCCTCATTTCTCTTGTTCTTTTCAAGGCGAGAGGCTCAGTCCTTATGTGGCAGCGTGCTGCATCATAATGGGATTTGTGGTCCTGTTTTGGTGATACACCAATCAATCCTATCAAGAGTATGGATCAACAGGACATATCACAACAACCGTCTCTATCCTCTCCAAAAGCGGAGCAAAAGTTGTCACCAATATCACCTAAAGATAAAGATGCAGCAGATAAGGATGGTGGCACTAGCAACCCCAAGAAATTTTGGATGGATCCTGAAGAATTTGAACTCAGGAAAACGCTGCCTCCCCGTCTTTCTACAGCCAAAAACGACGTGTACATCACTCGTCGCACTGATTTTAAAGGGGTAGTATGCTAAGGAGAAGAAATGAGAGAAGTATGCCCTGTTGACGGAAAGATAGTCAAGCTACTCGATACCATGGCTCATTCACATCGGAGGGAAATATGATTATAGCATGATCAGAATAATGGCTCATTCGCATGTCAAGGCAATGCGCTCTGCGTGCACTGGGCATATCCATGGCTGTCGTATCGAGCCATGGACACGCTGAGCGTACTCCCAGCGCATGTCTCCAATGTGAATAGGTCATAGCAGAGCGACTATCTTCCCCGAACAGAGTATACTTTCCCAATTTCCTTCCGCTTAGCATGCTTACCCCTTTATGGCGCAGGAGGCACGCTGCCGAAAATTGCTGGATGGCGGGGACTTTGAAGAAATTCGCATTCACGGCCTGGGAACCGCAATAAATCGTGCTGTGAATCTGGCATTACAATTGGAGCGCAAGTACCTTGGCTTTCTCTCTGTGCAGACAGCAACGTCTACCGTGGAGGTGACAGATTTCATGTTTCCTTTGTTGGATGAAGGGGAATCTACGCAACAACGCTCGCGGTTTGTATCCGCGATTCACATTAGGCTGAGAAAAAAGTTGTAGGGATGTATGATGTATTTGTATTCCTTACATCCTGCTGTTTGTTAGATGCAGATGTTTTGTAGGGTAAGTGAAGGGTTGTTGTTTGGTGCATGGATTCCAAGATGAATAAAGTTTTTGTTTAGCTTGGTCGTTGATTTCCATTTGCAGTGGTTTCTGTCCACAAATTATTGGCAGCACATGACACTGTTGTGGTCGTGGGGTAACATAGTGTTTGTTTGACAGTGGGCAATCCTGGAGATTGCTTTAGCTGGGCCTAGCCGTATCGATCGGCTAAGCTAAGGCTTAGCAAAGCTCGAATGTTTAGAATTACCTGTGCATCTGTTTCTATTCGCTACTTGCGCTTAGCATGAATTATGGGTGGGGGTGGTCGCTATCTGACCCCGCTGTTGTTCAGTGCTTTTTTGATTGGTGCTGGCAGGGTCATCTATCACATCAATCAAAACATGCACTGAAACACGAGAGGGGTCAGCTCTTGACCACCCATAGATCATAGCGCAAGTAGCGAATAAAATAATTTCTGCTGTTCGATTTTATATGTGGTGTCGCCGCGTTGCACGCAAGTTTCGGGCACCGCCTGCCTTTATTCGATTTCTATCAAACAACAGCGGAACCGCCACTACTGCTGACGCTGGGAATCAACCCTCAACTTCTTCAACGGCAGATGCTAAACTGCGCATCGCGATTATCGGCTCGGGACCGGCCGGATTTTACCTGGCCGCCCCGATTTTGCGCGCTTTTCCCCACGCCCGTCTGGATTTCTATGAGAAATTACCGGTGCCGTACGGGTTGATTCGGTTCGGAGTGGCCCCAGATCACCCGGAAGTCAAGAATTGCATTCATCAGTTCGAGGCGTTGTTCAGGTAGGTACAGAGCAAGGGGAGGGTGGGGTAATTTGGACCGATAGTTGGGGCAAGGCCGTCTTTTGACGTTGTGATTGTGATTTTTTGGGTGGTCGCGACTTGCCCCATCTTCACCGATCAAAAAAGAACTGAATAACACAGGGGTTGACTCGCGACCACCTGTAATTCATAGCGCAAGTAGCGAATAGTACGTATCTGTTCAGTATGTATGATGGCTCATTCACACCGGAGACAGATGCGCTGGGCGTGCGCTTGACGTGTACATGGCACGATACGCGTCATGGACAGCCTTGGGATGCGCCGGGCGTACGCCGAATGTATTTCCTCCCGTGAATGAGCCATGATTGTGGCGTACAGTCGATGGATGGATGTTGTCTGTGATTTTGGGCTTTTAGTCACGAAGTTGTTCTATGCATTGAACTGTATACTGTAAAGGTCGGTGTATAGCCCGATACCGTGTATTGCCCGATCCCGTATATAGCCCGCCCAATTTGGCTTATATTGCACTTTTGGCCCGTATATAGCCCGATATCGGGCTATGCAAAGAACTGCGTTCACAAGGCTTTATTCGCACCATTTTAAGTCAGGAACCATAAAATGTGTGGCCTGTGAAGCTAAAAATTAGGTTGAAAATGGACTACGTCATTATTTTAGCAGTTCGGATAATTGCTGCTGGAACCTGGAATCGGTCTGGCATGGGAGCACAGCAAGCGAAAATAATAGCGATTACTGCCACCCACAGCAGTTTTGAGAACGATCAGTGTTTTGATAATACCAAAAGCGGGACCATTCAATCCATGATAATGAGCAGACGGTCAAAAGTCCCTTGTATAGCCCGAGCCTTTGTATTGCCCGATCCCGTGTATAGCCCGCCCAAATTGGCTGATCTTGTTTGTATTGCCCTGCAGGGCTATACACCGACCTTGACAGTATTCGCCTTGCTCCATAAGAGCGGTTGTCGTTCGACCTCCCCGCCGAATTGAGCTGTAGTTATCACACACACGCAAAGCACTCCGAAGCAATTATTTTGTGTGTGTAATAAAACTGCAGCTCAAAATTCGGCGTACTACTTTGCGTAAAAAATAATTGCTTCGGCGTGCTTTGCGTTTGTGTGATAACTACAGCTCAATTCGGCGGGGAGGTCGAAACGACAACCGCTCTTATGGAGCAAGGCGAATATTGTCTTTTATAGACAACACGGGGAAAGACTCGCTTTCTATGGCAACGTGGAGGTAGGAAAGCACGTGTCCGTGGAGGAGTTAAGAGAAGCCTACGACGCCTTGGCATTCGCTTATGGTGCTGAAACGGAAAAAAAGCTGGGTAAGTTAGTTGAGCTATTTGGGCCGGAAATCAGTGAACCACAATGACACACTAACTGCTGAAAGAAAATCGCCTAATGTTTCAAAATATCCATAAAGGCTGCTTTGGGAGAGAAGACAAATGATCTTGCCTTGTGGCCTCCGGATGATTCAAATACCGTATTTACCGGTGCATAGCCCCATGGGGGTATGCAAAAATTGAGAGGTCCCATATGGGGGTATGCATAGGGGGGGTTATGCATTGGGGGGGTTATGCATGGGGCATTTTTTATGTTTTTGAGAGGTGCGCAGAGGCATATTTTTTAGGTCAAAAGCACGTGTTTTAGGGCATAATTGAGGTCAAAACAGGGTTATTCTAGTACAATACACCCCCAAGCAGGCTTATAGGCATCTTAGCTTGGTGTGGGAGTGGCTATGGGTACTATACGACCAGCTTACATAGGTAGGTTCAGGTACTGTACAGTACATATGGGGGTATGCATAGGGGGGGGGGGGTTATGCATTGGGCATTTTTTATGTTTTGCCAATATGGGGGTATGCATTGGGGGGGGTTATGCATTGGGGGGGGGTTATCTACCGGTAAATACGGTATTATCCATAAATTTATTAGTACTGCCGTTGCGAATGTGCCAAATCGGTTTTGCGTAAAATAATAAGTTTTCTTGACGTACCTCGCTGCGCGAGTTTGAAAAGCATCGAGTGCATTTATTTAGGCCGAAAATACAATGTGAGTTTTTTTTCACGCAAACCCCATTCAGGACAAGCGTTATCTAGAAGAAGCTAACGTACTATTGCCCAGTTGCGCTGAAAATTTCTGGGTGGTCGATTAGCTGACCCTCTGATATTACACTGATGTTCAGTACCTTTTGTGATCGGTAGGACACACTGACAATCAGTGTAATATCAGAGGGGTAAGATCGCGATGATAAATTTTCAGGCAACTGGTGATAGCCCTAAAAGTCTAAACCCTGAGGCTCAGGTAACCCCAAACGACCATTTCTCTCGCTGGTCCAGAGCTTTTCATTATGGACCAGTTGCGCTAAGAATTATGGTTGGTCGCGAGCTGATCCCTCTGGTATTACACTTTTTCCCTGCCCCTTATACATGCCGATCAAAAGAATACAACTGTAATACTCAAGAGGGGTCAGCTCGCGACCACTCATAAGTCTTAGCGCAACTGGTCCATAGGGTACTATGGGGTAGACCCAGCTATGGGAAACTCCGGGCACCTAATTTTCAGCGGGTGCCTATCTCAGCGACCAGTTGACCGATTGAGCCAAATAAATATTATATCAATCAATTTCTTGAATTCTCCTCTTTCAAATGTGAGCTATTCGGTTCATTATTGCTGGAACAGCAAGTTCGGAGGAGTTTGGGTGGCCGGGTTTACCCCATGGCCGGATTTACCCCACGATAACCTATTACATCATCATTCTCCCTAGGCGTGGGTGGTGAAAACCTCCTGACCTAAGTCCTATTCGGTTCATTATTGCTGGAACAGCCAGTTCAGAGGAGCTTGGGTGGCCGGGTTTACCACCCCGTGGCCAAATTTACCCCACGATAACCTTCGTCATCATTCTCTCTAGGCGTGGGTGGTGAATCGTGGCGCGGTTGTTATTCCGCTCGTCAATTCGTCAACTGGTACAACGGCCTACCTCAAAGCAGTCTGCAGCTCACTCTGGACCATACGGACACGGCGGTAGTGATCGGGCATGGAAACGTGGCCTTAGATGTGTCCAGAGTGCTCCTAAGTCACCCGGATCGCTTGAGAAACACGGACATTTCGGAAGAAGCCATGGACGCATTGGCTAGCAGCAGAATTCAGAGGGTGGTGTGCGTGGGAAGACGCGGCCCCTTGCAAGTGGCGTTTACAATCAAGGAACTGAGGTATGAATATGCCTATTTTGAACATGCCTAGTTCGCTCCGAGTTTGCAAGACTTCGTTTTGAACCGAAACGAACGTCAATTGCTCACACGTCTTCGAATAACAAACTCGGTTGTTCACACGCACGTTTGGAAAAACGGAGCGAGTTCGAAGCGAACTCGGAGATTTTACATGTTGAAGCATAGTCAAGGCTCCGAATTCACCTCTGAAGCGCACCACTGGTTGCGCTGAAAATATCTGGGTCGTTTCTTTTCACTACGTAGGCCATTATAATGCTTTTGGTAGGAAGCGGTCTATTTTGGAAGAATTACCTAATGTTTCAAGAAAACAATAAAGTATGCTAGTGTAGTGGCGTCCTTTCTAGTTTATAACAATATGTTGACCTTCCTCAGCAAGAATAAAAATATTATTGCAACGCGTTCGGAGGCGCTGTCCCAACACTCACCTTTAGCAAACTGACTAGCTGGCCTATTATATGGCTTTTACGCAAACTTGCGAACATGATGTTTCACGGACAAATCATTGCAGCGAATTTGAGCTACGGTGGATTTGTATGATTCGATAAACTCGGAACTTTGATGTTTCAGAGAGATGATCAATTTGCCCGGCTGCCTGCCGCTCGTCGATTGGGAAGGCACGACCGACATCACATCTGCGGGTGGTGTGAATTCGGAATTTCTACTCAGTTTGCCCCGTGCCCGCAAGCGTCTATTGGAGCTGCTCTGGCAAACGTTCAAGCACCCGCCCGTAAATTTCCATCCTGCACAGGATCGAACCTGGCAACTGCGTTTTTGTCGCACCCCGCGCAGTTTACTAAACGCAATGGATAGCCAGTTCGGACAAGTGGATGCTATTCATTTGGCGAAGAACGTATTAAAGGGGGCTCTGGCAGAAAAATTCTCTGGGGGAGGCAAGCGTCGTATGTCTTACGTTTTTCAGCACCTATCGGTTGTATTGGTTTGAAAGATTTTCTCCTCTTTCATTTTGATGAGCGCTATGTTGAGGCTCCAAGTTTGTATTTTCAGTTTAGACAACGCCATTTTGCAACAATTTTGTCAACAATTTTTGTTGACGGCACGTTTCTAAATTGCATCTCAGTTAGAAAAAATGACTTGCCTTTCCCGTATAATTTTTTTACCAGATCCCCTTTAAGGTCTCAATGCCCTGTTTCGGAGCCAAATTTGAGGCTTCCTCGTAGCCGTTATGTGCAAGATAAAAGTGATCACTTATCATGTAAATATAGAACAACCCTTCCTCTACACGTACACCAAACGGCAGCGCCAAAGCTCTTGTATTCGGCGCAGTACGACACGCCGAAGAACGCCCCAAAAACCACGCGATTTGGGTGTTCCGAAGGAACCACTGGGTATTTTTCAACATGCGGCACACCATTCAACGCGTCTTGACGAGAGGAATCGATCGGTACCTGCGGCGCCTCTCTACGTTGCCTCTACGCAAAGTTATCCAAGAAGAACGTGTTTGAAAAAGTTATCGTTTCAATCAAGAATAGCGCCACGGAGAGGCCGTTTCAAGAGGCGCTCTATGGCGCGTCAAAGAGATCGTGTAACAAGCTTTCGATCGATATCTTGATCTCCTCTCAACTCGCTTTCGTTGGCTCAGGAGAGCCTGGACTAAATTTATCCAGAAGTCCATGCATAGACAGTTGTCCCTGCATAGTACGAAGACGAGCGCAGAGAGCGCGACTGGAGCGGAAACAGCGAACGTAAAACAAGCAGACGGATGATCGTATGGTGTCAGGAAGTGAAAACAGCTGGAATTAGATATCACCAGATACTTCACTAGTAGTACAGGAGTCCACGCTCAGAAAAACAGGGCATTGAGACCTTAAAGGACGGTCAGCCAATCGTCACCGATGAAACCGAGATCATAGAAACCGGCCTAGTGTTGTACTCTATCGGCTATCAAACAGTGCCGATTCCTGGCTTACCTTTCGACTCTGCCAAGTCCGTAATTCCTACGGAAAGCGATGGCTGTTCGGTCCAGGGTCTTCCAGACGTCTATGCCTGCGGATGGTGCGCTAGAGGTCCGCAGGGGGTTTTGGCATCCACGCAAGCGGAAGCGAAGAATAGTGCCAACGTAATTGTTGAAAAACTTACGGCGAAACTGGCCGAGGAAAGTGACGCCTTAAAACAAGGCGCTGCTACTTCTTCCTCGTTAAAGGCGGGAGGATGGCAGATTGAAAGCTGGATGAAGCAGAGAGGTCACAGATGGATTAGTTGGCAGGATTGGATACGCTTGGATGAAGCAGAACGAGCTTTGGGAGCGGGTAAAAGTAAACCGAGGGAAAAGCTGAGAAACTCGGATGAAATTTGGAGGGTATTGGATGCTTCAAGGGAAACTGTATGAGATTGTGTGGGAAGAATGTGCTGTATGTATGATATTTATTTGATTATATCGATTAGGTGTGATTGAAATAAGAGAATGAAGACATAGGTAACGCAGGACAGGATGGAATAGTCCTTAGCGCTGCAGTACTCTAGTAAGAGATGCGAGGACAAGAGAAGTAGCCTGGAAAATTGGGCGGCCAGTGCTTGAGTCGAACACGCAGCGAAGCACGAGATATCGCTCCTATTATCCTACCCTATTACTAGCTGTGCGGTCAGATGGGGACGTACGCTAATAGGGGCGTTATCCCATGCTGCGCTGCGTGTTCGACTCACGCACTGGCCGCCCAATTTTCCAGGCTGCTTCTCTTGTCCTCGCATCTCTTAATAGAAGAAATAGGTAGTGACAAATTTACACTTGTGACCTGTTCACAATGAATGAAAACGACACTTATGATACGCCGTTTCTGTTTCAACGACATTATTTTATTGACGTTAGGGAACGTATTTTGCCATTAGCGCCATTATTGGAAAGTTGAGAAAAATTGCTCAGCTTGGAACAGAAAAGTTTGCCTTAGTTTTCTGCTGTGATGATGAATAGGGTACTTAGTTCGAGTAGGGCTGAATGATCATTGTTGGTCAGTCAGTGTACTGTAGGCAATTTTGAATTGAATAAATTTGTTTTCTTGATAGATTGAGAACTGATATGGGAAATCATTGGACCACGTCCAGTAAATCTACTATTACTAAAATGATATTATCTGCTACATACTGCTGCTGATATAAAATGTGAAACTATTGCCGTGAACAATGCTCCAAAAGCTACTGCTTTCTTTGCAGGGCAGTCATTGGACGCCAGAATTTGTTGGTCCGTTTGATGCTCAGGATTTTACCAGCTTCTCCTACCTCATTTGCTCTTGCTCGGCTAGTCTTTCTACCACCAAGTATACGGTAAGTAAGGTAATCAAAATATACAGTACATATCTGGTTTATATGCAGCGTCACTAAGCGACGTACGTAGGATGCTTTCCATGTTAGCTAGAGTGCGGTTTGTTCGCTTTTCGGGCTTAACGTCGCTCTTCTGAACGCGACGTTAGTTGAACCAGCGTATCCACATGTGTAACGTACTGCGTACGTATGGCAATAGCGTCCGAGGCCACTCTGTCCCCGGACCGGTACCTGGTGGTGTGCCAAAGTGCACAACTGTGACTGAGGGTAGCGGGTTCGATTCCCGTTCGGTCCTATTATTCTCCCCCCTTTTCGGGGCCCGGCTGTCGCCATACTGAACGAGGCACGTCACATATTGCTGTCCGTGCCTTTGCATATGCCAAGTCTTGGACACGCCCAGCGCATGTCTCTGATATGATTTATGGTTCATTCACATTGGAAAAAATACGCTTGACGAACGCTCGGACGCGATTAATACCAATGTGAATGAGCAATGGCACACTAATTTCTTGTATTCTCCTTTTCCTTTCGTTTTGATGTGTGTGCGACATTAGTCTTTCATGCAACAACACGGCCTTCTAAGTTTATTATGCAAGCAAAAGGTTGCCCATCTTTCTTTGCTTGATATTTCCCCGTAAACAGGATAAAGGCTCAGTAGCTAATTGCGTCATTATCACTGGAGGGGTTAATTTTCTTTGCTGTGCAGCTCACAGCTGAGATTACTGATAGATTAAAGGGGTTCGCCGTGGCGAAATCCAGCAGGTAAGGCTGCTATGCTGGGGTGATAGAGCAAGTTCTAAGCTTTCATTTGATGTATATATTGTATGTTCGAAAATCGCTGGTTGCGCTGTTACAAGCTGTTGAAGTTTCTGTTTAGTACAGGTCCAGTTCAGGGGCCAATTTTCGAGGTTTTTGGCTTGTATCTCTGGCGAGACGGCAGACAGCCATGAGATCTGCACATGAACATGCGTGGTTTCCGCCGATCTATCTCATGGTACCTTGCTTTTCTATTTTTAGCGAGAATTGATGAAGTTATAAGCAAAATGCTTCGAATTTTAGTGGTGTCCACTCCGTTGTGGACAGCACTAAAATTCGAAGCATTTTGCTTATAACTTCATCAATTGTAGAGAGAATTTGAAAAGCAAGGTACCATGAGATAGGTCGGCGGAAACCACGCCTGTTCATATGCAGATCTCATGGCTACCTGCCGTCCCGCCAGAGATACAAGCCAAAAACCTCGAAAATTGGCCCCTGAACTGGACCTGTACTAAACAGAAACTTCAACAGCTTGTAACAGCGCAACCAGCGATTTTCGAACATACAGTATATACATCAAATGAAAGCTTAGAACTTGCTCTATCACCCCAGCATAGCAACCTTACCTGCTGGATTTCGCCACGGCGAACCCCTTTAAATAAGCTTGTGTTATTTTGTATTAGTGATGTACAGTACAACCTACAACATGAATACCGATATTTGACTTTGCTTTACTTTGCTTTTGAAGAAGCCAAAATCGCCCTATGTTGTAGGATAGGGCCATTTTTCTCTATTTTAGACTTTTGCTGCCAAGTTGCATCTCATTTTTGTCTGCTTGACAGCTATTTTTGTCTGCTTTAATCTGCTTTTCAAGGTTTGCTTTTCTCTGCTTTTATTCATTTTTCGCCCAGGGCGCTGAAACCTGAGCCGAGACCCATCTGGCGGGGTGAAGTGCTTCTCTCGCTCTCCACCTTCCACTCACTTTCCTGTCCCATACGTACAACGCGAGTTCTTCCGTTTTATCTGTGTTCATTCCCAAGCTGTGTCCTTGCTTGTCCACACTTTCTGCATAAAGGTTGGTGTACCTTATGTACCTATTTTACCTACCTACACGTACTGTACCTACTATGTATGTACATAAAAGTGTAGTTTGTAGTGGTAGGCTATTACTTCACGAATGTGTACATACAGGAGGTATGTAATGTAGTAGTACCTCCTCAGAGGAACAGGAGACGCATACACACACACACCTGTCCAGACGAGCAGCTTATGTACAGCACACAGTGTTGCTACTACAGGGCGTGTGGCTAGCCAGAGGGAGGGCCAAGAGCAAACAAAGATGCGCCACACCTCACTTGCCTGTGCTTTTGGGAGGGCAGAGAGGAAGCGAGAAGCTAGGGCAATTATGCAACCTGTCAATCAAGCAGCAGATTTTTTGGGTGGCTGTTTTTCTCTGCTTTTGACCTGCTTTTGAAGAAGCAAACCGTTTTCGTCTGCTTGACTTTGCTTTAGCTTGCTTTTCAAAAAGGCTACTTGAAAAGCAAAGTCAAATATCGGTATTTTGCTGTTGGGTCTGGCTGTAGTTACATGTGTACGCCAGCGATAAGGCTGCATAGTAAATGTGAAGGATTCAAAATTCCGCTTCGTTTTCACCAAAGTCAACACTCTTCGGAAATATCACATGCTGCCTTCTTGCTCATAAACTGTCATCGTGTACAGTACCTATGCCTGTTATTTTTTCAGAGACTCTCTAAAAAGAAAAACCTGTGTCATATTTTGGGATGAAAACTTCCAAATTTATGCGGCAGAATTGTCTTGTGTTTGAGCAAATTTTTTTGTCCTGAAACTGAAATTTATGCCGTTTTCACTCACAGCTGATGGACGTTTGGATAATAAGGGTTGACCCTTTTTAGAGAGCGCCTGTCCGTAGCATCATCATGGTTTGTGCATGCATAGACATGTGTCTTGTGAAGGGAGTTTCGCAACAGTTGAGAAATAATCCGTCTTTTAATGGCTGTATGCTTACATGTACTCGTACTGTGCGGTGTTATGTTGCCACTGTTCAGTGTTCTGCTCTATGGTGATTATGGTCTAATTCTGCTTTTTCAGCGATTTTGATCCTCCAGTACTGAAGAGTGGCAGCATTGTTCATTCACGAAACGAAATTGGATACTCGCAACATTTTCACGATTATCGATCAAATACTATTTCTACTGGCACAGAGTTCCAGGAATTGAGAGGTTTGAGATTTCTTCTCGATTTTGCAAATCCTTCCTATGTGTCGTATTGTTTGCCTTATGTGATGGTGGCTCGCTCTTCCGCCAAAAATTATCCGTTGCTTACTAGTGCAAAAAGTGCCAATAGAACGAGCAGCGATTTGCTGTACAAGCAGCATTTTGGATAGGGAACGAGCCCCTATGATGACAGGCAATGTTGATGTGGGGTACAGCGGGGTAAAACTGGTCAGTATACAGGTTCATTGTTTTGAATGTACGTCAGTTTCTGACATTACGCATACCCAGCTATTTCGATCTCAAAATCACTTCGGCTTGCTTGAAAAATGCTGGTTGACCTGTTTTACCCACTGTTTGTACCCTGCATGCAACTTGCAGCGTTTGCTTTTCCTGTTCAGATTCGACGCCTATAAACGGCACTACCACGATGTTAGTTGCGAACGACAAGGACGACACAACGGAAAGCACGGATGGAACAGATAAAGACACTGGCTTTCGAATTATTACGAAAAATCGCCGAATTTCCGGCTGCGATTATGAGACGGAAGGAACGTGGAAAGGAGGCTTTTGTTTCGTGCAAGCCGCGGACACGCAATTCGGCATGATCGACCATTACCTGAGGGGCAAAAAGGAAGCGCCTGGCTGGGAAGAAGAGGTAGGGTACTGTGGGGTAAACCCGGCCATGGGGTAAACTCGGTCACCTAAGCTCATTTGAACGTGCTGTTTCAGCAATTGATGAACCAAATTGCAAGAGGAGAGTTCAAGGAATCGATTGATATCATATTTGTCTCAATCGATCCATATTCGTTGCTGAATTATGCAACTCTGAAACTTAGGTGGCCGGATTTTCCCATATTGCCGGGTTTACCCCATGGCCGTCAGTTGTTCGTCGTACCACAAATTATTACATTTGGGGGGGGGGGGGGCGGGGCCCGGGAGGGTTATAGACGAGCTGGGGTTATTCGCCTTGCTCCATAAGAGCAGTTGTCGTTTCGACCTCCCCGCCGATAATTTGAGCTGTAGTTATCACGCACGGCTCAAAATTCGGCGTACTTTGCGTAAAAAAGTTGCTTCAGCGTGCTTTGCGTTTGTGTGATAACTACAGCTCAATTCGGCGGGGAGGTCGAAACGACAACTCTGCTCTTATGGAGCAAGGCGAATACACGAAGGGGGTTATACACCATATGCAGTAAGGGAATTGGGTTGGTCGATGGCGACCCCGCGGCATTTAGTGAAAGTTTGGGTCGGTGTCTGCGCGGTCGTCGACCTTGTTCAATCTTCTGGGAGCTGAAAAGGAGCTCAGTGAAAGGAGGAATTGACAACAAAATGACGTCGACGACCGCGCAGACACCGATCCAAAGTTTCACTAAATGCCGCGGGGTCAGCATAGCATCGACCAACCCAATTCCCTTACTACTGCATATGGTGGATACACGAGTCGTTACAGTAGTGCGACGAAAGCAATCGTTGCAGATGGCGCTGACGCGGAAGGCGGTGTCGGGCATCAACGCCATGCGGCCGCGGCCGCGCTTTTTCGTGGTGTGCGGCGATCTGGTGGACGCCATGCCGGGCGTCTCGTACAAGGCGGCGCAGGTGCGCGACTTCAAGGCCACGCTCGCCCAGCTCCACCCGGACATCCGGGCCGTCTGCGTCTGCGGCAATCACGATGTCGGTAAGTGCTGCAGTCGTGTCAGAAATAGGATATTGTGGTACTAATTGGGTGATTGGGAAAACCCGGCCACCCTGGAAAAAGAACGGCTATTATTGTGGCCGGGTTTACCCCATGGCCGGGTTTGCGCCCCACAGTACCCTAAATAAGTCGTAGCGTTCTCGCGAGATAGCCTGTGAGGGACGAGTAAATTCCGGTCCTTTTCACTGGGTACTCGATCACGAAAGGCCCGTGGGTTATCGCCTGACGTGGGTTTCGGACCCAACTTTGAGGCTTCCTCGTAGCCGTCCCCTTTTATATGCGGAACAAGAAGTTGCAGCTGGACTACAGCGGCAGTCTTTTGAGCAGTATAGAGTCCACGCATGGACTTCTAGAAGGATGATGCATGGACTTCTAGAAGGATGATCCATGGACTGCCAAAGAAACCCACGTGTGAGGGCTTAATAATTCGCATGTTTTCCCAGGTGACACTCCTACCCCCGACTCTGTGGCGTCTTATCGACGGGATTTCGGTGACGACTACTTTTCTTTCTGGATGGGCGGAGTCAAGTTTCTAGTCCTCAACTCCCAGTTTTACCACGACGACTCACTCACCAAGGAACTGAGGAAAGCACAGGACGACTGGTTAGATAGGGAGCTAGCACCATCCTCTAGTCAGAAGAAGCCGACTCATTTGGTGGGATTCCAGGTGAATATTTTTCGTTGAGTTAGGCGGAAAAAGTCAATAATCACAAAGTAAAATGAAATAGGGTACTGTGGGGTAAACTCGGACGCCTATAGTAGAAATAGAATTGCTGGGACCCATGCATTATTTATCTCCGGTTCTAGCGACCGTAGAGCAAAGCGGTTAAAAATCTCTCGATAACTTTAGCTCGCCTGGAAAATAAAAAAAACCGCATGCGTCTACGTGCCCTCTTTGTCGAGAAATCGCCAATTTCCTTAAGTACTAAAAATGTACTAAAAAGGTACACTTTTTTCGATTATTCCACATACATGAACAATGCCGCAAAAACTTTTTCATTAAAAGTAGCCTATCCTATGTAAAATTTGGGATAGATTTCAAAAACAGTATCGGTGTTTTAAAAAAATTTAACCCCTAGTATATAATTTTGCAAAATTTGTATATTTTTGACAATTTTTGGGTAGGGGTTAAATTTTTTGAAACACCAATACTATTTTTGAAATCTGCATCGAATTCTACATAGGATAGGCTAGTTTTAATGAAAAAGTTTTTGCGGCGTTGTTCATTTATGTGGAATAATCGAAAAAAGTGTACCTTTTTAGTACATTTTTAGTACTTAAGGAAATTGGCGATTTCTCGACATAGAGGGCACGTAGACGCATGCGGTTTTTTTTATTTTCCAGGCTTGCTAAAGTTATCGAGAGATTTTTAACCGCTTTGCTCTACGGTCGCTAGAACCGGAGATAAATAATGCATGGGTCCCAGCAATTCTAGTTCTACTATAGTATATCTCAGCAACCATACGACCGATTAAGACAAGATTCCACCGAGACAAGAGATAAGTGATTCTATTGAGACAAGAGACCGACCGATTCTACCAATCAATTCCTTGAACTCTCCTCTTTCAAATGAGCTACCCTGTTCATCATTTGCTGAAGCGGCAAGTTCAGAAAGGCTTAGGTGTCCGGGTTTACCCCACACTACCCTAGCTCTGTTACGAAACTGTAGAGTTTAGTGTAGACTTGCCCCACCTGTAGACTCACGTGGCCTACATGCCGCGTTCACCATAAGTCCGTACATCCGTCTACTCCTATTGATACGTCAGACGTGCGGATGTACGGACGTATGGTGAACGCGGCAACAACCCTATTGGGTATTCGTAACGGCACTTGATGAGCTTACTTATCTGCTATTGCAGCATATTCCTCCGTTCGTCAGCTCACCGGATGAGGAGGCGGTGTGGGTGCCGGGCAATCCGGTGCTGGCCTTCAATTTCTACAAGAGCGAAGAGCGCAGCCGACTGCTTCATAGGCTGAAATCCGCCGGAATGAGCAAACTCTTCTGCGGACATTACCATCGCAACGCTGGCGGATGGGATGACAACTTGGAGGTTAGGGGTTTAGTTAGACCAGTTGCCGTAATATGTACTTTTGGGTGGTTGTGATGTGGTCCCGCGGTATTTACGATATGCGGTAACGCGATTGGGTTGGTCGATAGCGACCCCGCGGTATTTAGTGAAAGTTTTGATCGGTGCCTGCCTGCGGGGTCGTCGACGTCATTTGGTATCAATTCTTCTTTTCACTCGCTCTAGATGATTGAACAAGGTCGACGACCCCGCAGGCACCGATCTAAACTTTCAGTAAGTACCGCGGTGCGGTGCCACCTCGCGACCAGCCGAAAGTGATAGCGCAAGTAGTCAATATTGCGTAGTTTGGTTGGATTTTACAGGTGATTGTGACGTCAGCAATCGGTTGCCAGTTAGGTGATGATACTCATGGTTTGCGAGTGGTGACGGTTAAGGAAAGAGAGATTCGTCATCAGTACTACGCTTTGGACGACATTCCCGCTTCGATATCGATTGATTGAAGTTTTTAGATAATCAAGAATCTATAATGATATGATCAACCTGCGGAGAACCCGTCCATGGTTGAGGATTTGTTTATGGATCCATCAGGATATGATCTTTCGTCGAGCCGATTTGAATGTAGTTTTAAAACACCAGTGGCCCGTTACAGCTTCGCAGTAAAAGCAAATCTGGCAACCCTGTTGTGTACTGTAGAGATATGGAAACTTATTAATGTATCTAATCTGGCAACCATTTTGGACAATTGACAAAAAGTTGCACATCTGGCAACCCTATCGCATCGCAGATTTGGCAACCCTTTTTTGCGCATAAGCAATCTGGCAGCCCTTTTGCAGATCTGGCAACCCTTTGGCACATCTCCCGCTTAGTCTCATGTGCACTTTCGGGCGTGACCATTTGCAAACACTGGCTGGAAAAAATGCGGCATTTAGTTTCTGTGTACTCTTAGTACTAAAATATCGATTATCGATCGATTATTGGTGATCGGTCGATCAGATCAAAAATCGAAGGGCTTCGGTTTGCTTTTTCT
This sequence comes from Epsilonema sp. ZAB3_2, assembly GCA_030247985.1. Lineage (NCBI taxonomy): Eukaryota > Metazoa > Nematoda > Chromadorea > Desmodorida > Epsilonematidae > Epsilonema > Epsilonema sp. ZAB3_2. The sequence goes on from JASAMW010004723.1 coordinate 35,814, forward strand.
GTTGCAAAATTTGATTATTTTACCTGGTCGTGTGGAAGACGAAGAAAAGTAACTGCAGCCTGTAGCTGTTAGCACTAAAATATCGATTATCGATCGATTATTGGTGATCGGATGATCATATCACAAATCGAAGGCCTTCCTGGCGCCCTCGAGGGCATAAGCTCATTGAAGACCCCTGGATGGACACTGTAGCTGCAAAATTGAGTGAGTGTGAGCGAATCTGCGTGCTTTTAGTACTAAAATATCGATTATCGATCGATTATTGGTGATCGGCTGATCAGATCAAAAATCGAAGGCCTTTTTGGCGTTCTCGGGGCCATAAGCTCTCGAAAGAGACATGGATGGATGCTGTAGCTGCAAAATTGAGCGAGTTATGAGTGAATCAGCGCGCTTTTAGTACTAAAATATCGATTATCGATCGATTATTGGTGATCGGCTGATCGGATCAAAAATCGAAGGCCTTCTGGCCGCCCTCGGGGTCATAAGCTTTCGAATGAGCCATTGGCCGACGCTGTAGCTGCAAAACTGAGCGAGTGTATAGCATCACACACACACACACACACAGACATCGCTCCTATTTGTAAGTAGATGGTCAGGAATAAGTATTCTTGATATGGTGATGATAGGTACCGTATTTACCGGTAGATAACCCCCCCCCCCCCAATGCATACCCCCATATTGGCAAAACATAAAAAATGCCCAATGCATAACCCCCCCCCCCCCCCCCCCCCCTATGCATACCCCCATATGTACTGTACAGTACCTGAACCTACCTATGTAAGCTGGTCATATAGTACCCATAGCCACTCCCACACCAAGCTAAGATGCCTATAAGCCTGCTTGGGGGTGTATTGTACTAGAATAACCGTGTTTTGACCTCAATTATGCCTAAAACACGTGCTTTTGACCTAAAAAATATGCCTCTGCGCACCTCTCAAAAACATAAAAAATGCCCCATTCATAACCCCCCCCCTATGCATACCCCCATATGGGACCTCTCAATTTGTGCATACCCCCATGGGGCTATGCACCGGTAAATACGGTAGGTATTGTCGCATCGATGTCGATTGATTTTACGATGATCAAAAATCCATAAAGGTAAACATCAACTCTTTGAGAAACCCGCGTTTCCTGATGCGTTTATGGAATCTTGAATTAATTATGTGGTTGTATGTATAGGCTACTCCATTTCTGCAGTATTTTGTGTCAGTTATTTTGTAGTGATCGTGTTCTTTCAACGATTAGATTAGATTCGAATCAATGCATGCTTTACGCGATAATGCAGCTTTATGTGTGTACACTTTACATATACAAGTGTTTGGTAGTACTTGTGCAATTTTAGTTCTTTTTGAGCAAAGTTTGGTAGGTGACGTGCTGCTAAAGTGTGTACTATAGAAGATACGTACGTAGTAGATGTAGTACCGTGTTTGTTTACCGTATCGAATTGTCATGTCCAGCTTTGCTAATGCCAGGGGAAGCTGCTGCTGTGCAATTTTGTATATTTTCTGTGATTGAACGAATGAAAGTTGCGTAACGCTTATTTTGCGAAAACAAACTGCGGATTTAGCCTATACCTACACTGTGCTGTGCACTGCAATAAATGATCTGTTTCGATTCGCCGGTACGTGCTGGCTTGCACCCAAGCCGACAAAGTGAGTCAGTAGTGAGTAAATTACACACGTGCACACGTGGTGAGTAAACTCACGGGGAATTCCCCATAAGTATGCGATGAAGCATAGGGAGTCCGGTGAATTCACCGTGAGTTTGAAACTCACTGTCGTGTGAACAAGTGAGAAAAATTTTGCGCTTGTGAGCAAGTGAGAATCCAATGTTCTACACGAAAAATAAAACTCGAAGTTCGAATTCATCATGAGTTTACTCACCACGTGTGTAGCGCGCTAGTGTATAGTCCGGTACCGTATTTTTGGGTGTATATCCCCCCTGAGTATATCCCCCCCAGTGTATAACCCCCCATTGGCAAAACATAAATTTTGTCCTATGCATATCCCCCCCTGGTGTATAACCCCCCCATGTACTGGAAGGTACCTAACCTGCCTATGTAAGCTGGTCATAAGCTAGCTATAGCTACTCCTAGAACATGCTACCATGCCTATAAGCTTAGCTGAGCCTGTCTTATACTAGAATAACCCTGTTTTGACCGCGATTATACCCTAAAACACGTACTTTTGACCTCAAAAACATGCCTCTACACACCTCTCGAAAACATAAATTTTGTCCCATGTATATCCCCCCCCCCCCCCCCCCCCCCCAGTGTATATCCCCCCCCCCCCCCCCCCCAGTATATAACCCCCCATCAGACCTCTCGATTTTTGTATATTGCCCCATGGGGCTATACACCCAAAAATACGGTACGTTGTCCTACATAGAAACGGTAGCTGGTTCGATTATCTTGGGTCCAACTAACTACAATAAACTGTGGCCACTCCCTGATTCACTACGTCACAAGGGAAAAGGTGACTAATGGCATGTTTATGTGCGTAGCGTACACCTACTACTACGTGTGCGTGCATGCATGTGGTTTGGTTTCCTGCATACGTACGTGTTTTCTGTTAACGTTACATACGTGTTGTACTGTGTACGTACGTTTTACAGCCCTGCCCGGGGTAGGTGAGCGTATGATGATCACGCATGCTATTACGAATAAATCGGAGAGACCAGTTATCCCTTTATTTCGAAATTGGGACAGTATTTGTGGATGAGTGTGTATTGTGTTGTGTCGCCTGTGGTTGGGTTTTGCCGTCATAGCTATGCATGCATAGCATAGCATTGGACCATAGGATGCGGCCAAGCGTACAGTATTATTCCACACTTTCGCTAACATAAACTTCGCTCGCTACCTCACACACGCTGTCACTATTGTTGTATTCTGACATCGGAAAAGTTTTGCGTGTGCATTTTTGGAATAAAGTTGCCGCAACGCAATACTATCTATAGCAGCAAGTCTCATAAACAAACGGCCTCAAATTTTTTTGAATTTTTGCACTGTGGCTCGCTATATCAGTCGTCATTTTTTACGCTCAAAAGCATATTTCTTTAACAAAAAAAGATAAAGAAAAAGTGGCCGACAGAGAGCACGAAAGAAGCACAAATGGACTGCAGCGGAGTACGGTAACGGTTAAAAATGGATTACGGTAGCGACTTCCTAATGTCTTCTTGGCCACTGCACGTACTGTGGAAGCGGCTCTTGTCCTGTCTCTGCTTCTTCCTGTTAACGCCGCAGCTCAGCGATTTTTGTGGGCCTTTGGGACCATTCGGCGCTCATCGTAAGAAAATTTCGTAAATTTTGAATTTTGTTTCGTAAATTTCGTAAAGAGACGTCTTTTATTCGTTCGAGCTACATAAATAAATGTCGCACGTTTTTTGTTTGTCGTACATTTGTATAAGCTTTCCTTATTCTGATATTGTCGATTGCCTTTTCCCCTATTTTTGGTGGCGTTCACCTTTCACTTTTGTTTTGGTCACGTTTTTCTGATCGCGTGATGGCGTATCATGCTTTGCCGAACACTACTACGGACATGCATGTACTGTTTTGCGGGTTAACTGACCCTCGCCCACCCTTTACGTGTTTATCATGTTGACATCGGTCGGTGGTCGTTATGGGTGAAAATTCGCGGAGTTAGTTTGGCACACGAATGGTTTCACTCTCCGATTATTGACCCAGTTGCCTCAGGAAGCGCAACGACACCACCAAACGAAGTGCAGCCGTAAAATAGATCGCCTAGCCGCAGTACGTAACACACGGCAGATGAGCAAAGTTCGCTTTCGAAATCGGATACCACGCCGCATGCATGCACGGCAGACCCTGTGCATAAAAAATATTTGTGAAAACAATGCATCATTTATTCAGCAACTGCTTCTTGTATCCGTGTAGTAAATATTTACTTATTTACCTATCATTTATTTATTTATTTATTTATTTATTTATTTATTTATTTATTTATTTATTTATTTATTTATTTATTTATTTATTTATTTATTTATTTATTTATTTATTTATTTATTTATTCATTCATGATTCTTACCTTTCACAGAGCATGAAAACAAAACACGCTCTCACAAAACTCCCGATGATAACAGCAGCACTGATAACAGTAAATAAAAATAAACAACCCAATAATCAACGATCACACACTATATACAGTACAGTACATTACGGTGGTCGAAAAGGCAGAGTGAAACGCTCTTTCCCTTTCTTTTATAGCTGGAAATTCCTGTCCCGATCTCGTCCTGTTCCAGAAGTTCGGACGCGGTAGCGCGGAGCAGTACCAGTTCCAGTACTCCGAGACCTATCCGGGTGGTCCTTACTCCCCAGGGTTCCAAGGGCCCTCCGGCGGTGGTATTCATCCCGCGCTCAGCACCGTCACAGTTCGGTGTTTCGAAAACGGTCAACCCGCCACCGTCTACTCCTACACGTCCACGAATCCCGGCTCGAGTAGCCAGTTCGATTCCCGTCTGATCACGCAGGGCGTCGTCATCATCGCCGCCTGTGTTCCACATGGAGGTCCCAATCGGCAGTGGCACGTCCTGGGACAACCCTTTAACGAGGTCTACTGTAGCGTAGCCCCGCCTCCGTTCCAGAACTTGGGCTTGGGTTTGGGGGGAGCGTTTGGAAGAAAATAACAATGAAGGACGTATGGCTTGAAGTTTGTATTATGCACATTGTTAAGTTGTAAAATTCAATAGCAGGGTAGCGTTGTGCAAATCCGCCCATCTTATGACGGATTTATCCCCATTTAAAACCTGGCTTTTCGAAAATGTATCTCGGGATACTTCTGTTTCTGCTTCTCAAACTCAAACTCACACCCCAAAAGAACTCAAAAACCCTTGGCTATGTAACAATAGATGAGGATTGGTAACGCCGCCATAGGGTGAGCGGAAATCCCCATGGGCAGTTTTACCCCACGCTACCCTATGTTACCAATTCAAAATGACTTTTGCCAATGTTTTTTTATCTCATACCTAGCATTGAGTTTTTCAGATGAAATGTTGAACAACTGCCGCTATGCAGTGCTAATGTCAGTGTCTTTCTGTGATCAAGTTGTGTATTATTCCTACACCTAAAGCGTAGACTCATCTTATGTATTTTTTATTCAACGCGCATACGGTAGTTTTACAGTTTACAAAATTATTATAGAATAATGTAACTAGGTTATTTCTTTTTTTCGTCGTTTAGCGTGAAGCCTAACATGGCATGGCAATATACCTAAATTACAGAAAAAATTGAACCACTCGTAATTGATCCTATATTGATTGACAGAGCTATACGTACTGTAGCTGAGCAACAAATACATTGGTACAAGTAAGTAGGCCTACCTACAGCATCCTCATCTCTATCAATACCTACGGTACGTCCAATATTTCCCCTCTATGGTATCACTACAGAGGACTCTTAATCCATTGCTTTGTAGCAGGATCTAAGACATAATCTCCCTGTCTCACTTCCCCGGCCGGTGCCGGAGCGTGATGACTGGGAGCGGCAGGACCGGGCGCCGGATTTTCCCTCACCCACTCTTTGCGCCCGTCGTCCCATACGTAGTCGCCTTGTCTCACCGGAGCGGAGGGTGACTGGGGGCGATGCGGGCCCCCGCGTGGGTGGTGAGGGGCAGCTGGACGGTGGGGCTCGGGCGCCCCACGCACGGGGTCCTTCACCCATTGGTTGCTGGCTTCGTCGAAGACCCAGTCACCTGGAAAAAACAGCAGTGTTTCAGCTATGTAAATAACAGTATTGTGCGTACTCTACGTGTGTGGTACATAGGTAGGTACATATACGTACGAACGAATGTACGTATTTTCGTACATAGCCGAAGTTACAAATGGGGTTCCGCCCCAAGTATGTATCATCAGCTATGGGCGGCAGTTTGGTTACTTTGGTACCGAATTCGATAATAATCGATTCGATATCGTACTACGGTCATAATATACAATATGTAATTTGTACACCCCTGAGTCTACATCCTACACTCAAGGTAAACAAGGTAAGCACAGAACCCGTGTCATTATTTTTCACTTTCTTTTCCCTTTACCCTGTCGCCTTCTTTGCGGCGCGTGCGGTTGGGGCACCGCCGGAGCAGCGGGTCGATGGGGAGCCGGAGCCGGGCCCCGGTTCGATGGGCCTAGCGGATCCTTGACCCACTGCTGCCGCGCCTCATCGAAGACCCAGTCGCCCTGCCGCTTGGGCGCTGGCCCGGCAGAGGCCTGCGGCGCCCTCAGATGATCGGGCGTGGGGAAGGGAAGGCGCTCGTCCGGCTGTTGGGCGTGGAATCGACGACTCGCTTCCTGCTCCTGTTGCCGACGGTTCTCGCTCAGCCAGGTGTCCAGGTCTTGCGAACTGAAAACATTCTTCGAAACCTTATTTCGAAACTAACTTGTCTCAATCGTTCCATATTGATTGCTCAGATAGTGCAGGGTATGTAACGTACGTATGCACATACGTACGGTACCTAAGGCAGCCCTTGAAGCTTATGTGAGCGGAGTTTCCCATGGACGGGTGTACCCATAGTACTGTAAAGCTTCGTGTATAATCTGCGGGGGAGAAAATTGTTAGTCGCCGATTCGAGGGGTTACACGAGGGGGTTATACACGAGGCCAAGCAAAATGTGCCAAATCATCACCAACGTGCTATTTTGTTGCGCGTTTTACACGTTTTTTTTCAAAATTTGGTTAGAGGGGAATAACAATCGTTTGTCACCAAATAGGGGGAGCCATATTCGAAGGCGATTATACACGAAGCTTTACAGTACCCTATAGACGGAGCTTTAGTTAGTAATCCCCTTCTTCTCACATGAGGTTGTAATTATCCTGGGAGCCTTCTCCTTGGCCCCCGGCTCCTCTGCGCGCCAGATTCGCGTTGCCCTGTTCGTACTGGTAGGCGAAGATCACCGGATGCGTCCGACTGCTCAGATCCTCCTCCGCCTCCGCATCTCCCTTCTCCCTGGCCAGAGCCGCCTCCCTCGCCTGTTGCCTCACGTCGGCCTCGATACGCTGGTTCACCTACATAACGAAATGCAGCGAAAAGAGGATTATTCGTCGGCAAACTTGGAAAATTGATGCTGTAGAGAAGGCCTATGAGCCGAATGTGAATAATGAGCGGGCGTGCCGTAAACTCGGAAAGATGATGCTGCAGAGGGCCTATGAGCGGAACGTGACGTTATGAATAGTATGAATAGTGAGCGGCCGTAAACTCGGAAAGTTGATGCTGCAGAGGGCCTATGAGCGGAACGTGACGTTATGAATAGTATGAATAGTGAGCGGCCGTAAACTCGGAAAGTTGATGCTGCAGGGGCTATGTATGTATAATGAGAGCATGCACACACATTTGGATCCGCCCGGTTCAACATCGCTCGTCTGCCTCCCTGACGCACGTCGACCTCCAGTCGCTGGTTCATTTGCTGAAAGGTTTATGGCGGTTATGGTATGGTAACTAGTGAAGTGACCTCAAAGAACCGCATTCTGATATTGCAAGGAAGATTAGTCCGTGCTTGTATTGGCACGCGTGTTTTTGGATCGGGGGCGCGCTCAATACAAGCACGGACTAATCTTCCTTGAAAAATCAGAATGTGGTTCTCTGTGACATGATATGATGCTAACAGTACGTATGGTATGTTATTTATGTAACAAGAAATTGTTTTCAACCTAGGGGATAATTTGGGCCGCTCGATCTTGGACAACGACCACAAGAATGAATGCACATAGTACCACCTAAGGGATGGCCCGAATTATCCCACACTACCGTACGCTTTGTACGTACAGTACCATTACGTACCTCTTGTACTGACGTAGGTCTACTGGGTTGTTGCCGTCCCTGCTGCCTCTGTTGCTGCTGCTGTTGCTGCTGCATCCACGGCGGTGGAGGAATGCCCAAGTTCTGCTGCTGCTGCTGGGGTCTCGTGGGTTGCTGGGGTTGTTGGGGACCGAATCGGTTCTGTTGAAGACCTTGGCCAACGAGCTGAAAGTAAATAATTTAGGAAACGTAAATATTATTTTGGAAAAAATTACAATTATTACCCTGGAGCAGGGGGTGTGTGGAAAGTGTGTAATAAAAAACAGCGATTTATGCGAGGGCATGATATTCGGCGAAATCTGCAGCCAACTGGCGAATTTGCGCCGTGTACTGAACATATACATACCCCTCTATGTAAATAAATAAATAGTAGGTAATCTACTGTACACACTTATGCATTTCACGCAATATTGAGATACAGTACGTACGCACCTGGTTTTGTTGCGGTCCCCTCTGTCCCTGCTGCTGCAATCCGCCTTGAGGCTGCTGCCCCTGTTGCCTTTGCCCCAGTTGACCGCGGCCGCCTCGATTTCCCAGCTGGCCTTGCACCCTGTTTTGCTGCAGCTGCTGTCCACCCTGAGCAGGCCCCAGTTGGCGGTTGCCCTGCTGCTGTGGAGCCTGAGCACCCTGCTGCTGCTGTTGTTGGCGCCCCAATTGACCCAACAACGCCGCTAGCTGGGGCGGGGGCGGAGGTGCCCCGGGCCGTCCGAAAAGGCCGCGCAACACCGCCAGGTTCAGATTGCCCCCGGCTCCCCTCGCGTTCAGCATCTCCGCGCGCTGGGTGATGCCCGGAGGCCCGGTTTGCTCCCGGGTGGGGGAAAAGGCGGGTCCTGTAACCCCCTGCCGCCTTGCCCCGAGTCCCGCCGCGCCTGCAGCGCCTAGGCCTGCATTGCCTTGGCCTCCAAGGCCTGCATTGCCTAGGCCTCCAAGGCCTGCATTGCCTAGGCCCCCAAGGCCTGCACCCTGCTGCAGGCCACCGCCAAGGTTGAGACCTCGCTGGCCACCAAGATTTGCACCTTGAAAGCCACCAAAGTTGCCGCCACCGCCTAGGCCACCAAGGTTAGCAAAGCCTTGGCCCCCTAGGCCTAACTGGGCATAGGAAGGAGCGATGAACAATAGAAGAACGGGAAATAGTTTTGAAGCAATCATAATTGAAGGCAATTGGAAAGATTTTTGAAGGAAATCCGCTGGGCGCCGGTTCCAAATTTTTTTAGGAATTGACCAAAGGCCCGCCTGTAAAAGACTTCCGTCCTACAGTATGTGTATGCGTGCGAAGCAGAGTCTTTGAGAATGAATCAAGGTTTCAGATGGGTCGCCCGCTGTTTAAAAATGTCAAGGCGAAAAAAATTAAGATGTGACGAGCATTTTGCGCTCTGGCGGAAGCAAGGGCCAGGTTCAAGGAAGGAAAACGGGTCTCGGATTGTCTAGGACGAGTTTTTGGTTGGGTCGATATCGACAGTCCAAATCTGTTTTTAAAGACATCGACACGTTGCTTGGAGTTGTGGAATTTTTACACTCTCTTGGTGTGGTGTGTTGGGTAGGTGTGGTGTGATGTGATCGTGATCGTGATGTGAAGGTGCCCAACTGTACATATGATATGATTATATGTGCAATAAAAAGTCAGGTGTTTTATGAATGCTGAATGGGGAAGGAAAACAAAGAGTAAAATGAATTATGGCCAATTAGTCTTCTTTGTCACTTGTTTGATCATAACCTAAACAATAGTACGTACGTATATATTCGCACATAAGTACTGTACCTACCTAGGTACGTACGTACGTAGTACGGTTACGGTACGCACGTACATGAATTGCAACAGAATGGAATATAGTCAAAGATTCAGGAATATAAACATTAAAGACAGCGGGCACTCAGTTTTAGACCAGCTTTCTTATAATACCTCACCATGTGTACATTACTGCAAAACAAAGCTTTTTCCCAAAAAGCGCTTGTAAGTTTATAAAAAGCTCTGTGAACATCATAGGTGTAGCGCGGAAGATGAGGGATTTTCGTTGCGAGACCCACTTCGCTCTTCTCTTTTGCTAAAACACACACCTCAGACGCAAACGCGGTGGCTGCGGGTGTGGTGTGTTTTGCGTCTGAGGTGTGTGTTTTAGCGCTTGCCCCATCTGCGCAAAAAAGAGAAGAACGAAGTGGGTCTCGCAACGAAAAGCCCTCATCTTCCGCGCTACACATATGATGTTCACAGAGCTTTTTATAAACTTACAAGCGCTTTTTGGGGAAAAGCTTTGTTTTGCAGTAATGTACACATGGTGAGGTATTATATGAAAGCTGGTCTAAAACTGAGTGCCCGCTGTCTTTAAAAAAATATGGATCAACAAGTTTTTTTGAACTTCGAATGATAATTATTCTTCCGCTTTCGCCTTGTAGGTGTGCTTCCAAATTTCGGCCAAACACACTGAGCAATGGAATCGGTAGAAGATTATCAAGGGCACCGTACTGTGTACGATGAAATTCCACGCTTTTTCCCCATACAGATCAAGCATTTTCGGGTTGACACTGGCTTTTTGGGTTTCGAAAGTGTTGATCAAAAACAGGGCTAAGTTGCACATTAGCAGAAATACGACGATATTTCGCCCAGGTTTCATGGCTTGTGTTTCCGGTGTTAAGGCAGACAGTCGCTGACCAGCGAGAATGAAAACTGTCTGTACCAACACTTGAACCATACGAAGCATGGACACGGCAATAGACACTCCGGTGAGTAAAGGTGGGCTCTGGCAATAGAGACTTTATACGCCTAAGCCTGCTAGGGGAAGGCCTATGCTTAGATGTCTCGCCTAAACTTTGGCCTAGGCGTAATGTAAAACCAAAATGAAAAGAAAACCATTCTTTGAATGCTGATGTGCTCGATCACTAGGGAACCGCGTTTGCTTTCCTGACAAAAATCCTCATTGCCGGAGCACACCCTTAAGTCAAGATCGGACAAGTCCACGATACTGAAGACGCAGTAGATCATCTGACCGATCATGCCCACAAAAAGCAAGATATCATCCAACTTAACCATTGCGCCAATGCCTTTAGCGGAGGACGCCTTAACAAATCGCAGGTGTCTAGTCACTGCGACACCCACTAGGCAAGCGCCGATTGAAAGCACATACAGCAGGAAGTCAGAAACGAAGACCACCCACAAAGCATGATTGTGGTCATCCAGATGAGTCTTAACGTAGAATACGGTAGCGGATATGATGGAGAAAATGACCATTACCGGCCATTCACCAAAAGAAGCACAGCACAGTCGGTCGGCTTTTGTTAGTACATAGTTACGTAAGATTACAGCAGTTGAATCCAAAAAATTGAACGCAAGCTGCTCTAATATTGCACGCAAAACAACTTCCTGCAACAATAAGCAGTTTACAAGGTGTCCCATAGCCATAATATACCTACTCCGGGGCTTTCCGCGGTAATAACTCTCGAGCGAAAGCTCAGATTTCAATGCATTTTTTGTATCATGTAGCAGAGGCTTCAAAACTTAGATGCAGGCAAAATTTCATGTTGTTGGTCCAAAACAGCTATATTGAACATTCTCTAGCCCCCAATTTCTATGAACTTCTTCCCCGAATAAACAAATTCGGCAATCGCTATCGACCCTACCAAAAATATATAATTCTGCTTAGGGGAAGAATGGACGACTTAGTGTAAACGCACAGAGCATCCCTGGCAGATATTGGCCCCAATTTATTGGGTATTTGAAATATCCAATTATTTGGATATCCAATTAATTGGGTTTTACGAAACCATTACATTGGGTTTTACGAAACCATTATAATGGGTTTTACGAATCCAAAAGATTGGATAAATCCAATTAATTGGATTCGTAAAACCCATTACAATGGTTTCGTAAAATTATCGATTTTTACGAATCCAATTAATTGGATTTATCCAATTTTTTGGATTCGTAATATCCATTATAATGGTTTCGTAAAACCCAATGTAATGGTTTCGTAAAACCCAATTAATTGGATATCCAATAAAATGGTTCCGTAAAACCCAATGTAATGGTTTCGTAAAACCCAATTAATTGGATATCCAATAAAATGGTTCCGTAAAACCCAATGTAATGGTTTCGAAAAACCCAATTAATTGGATATCCAATAAAATGGTTCCGTAAAACCCAATGTAATGGTTTCGAAAAACCCAATTAATTGGATATCCAATTAATTTGATATTTCAAATACCCAATAAATTGGGGCCAATATCTGCCAGGGATGCTCTGTGCGTTTACACTAAGTCGTCCATTCTTCCCCTAAGCAGAATTATATATTTTTGACCCTACTAAGCGCGGAAATCTGAGCGCGGAAACCTCCGGAGTATATTTTGGGACACTCTGTACATTAGCTATTTTAATGTAGCTGATCATCATTTCGGGCAGCTCAGCTGCCTTCGATGATTATAACCGCTGCTGATTTCTTGTAGTGAATGACCAGTAGGAGGCCCATGAAGAGACCTCGAGTGCTGGAAGTGCAATCCACTTTGTAGTGACGCTTGCGTATTTGCTGCAGCTGGCTTGCGCGTCGCTCTGCATCCCCAATATGTTGCCATGACACGTACATGACAGCGCTACAGATGATAGAGTACTCGATTAGGCAGGTGGTCAGAAAGGGCTTGATCGTATCGAGCACGCAGTCCACAGCTGGGAATTCTTGAGTGAACAGACTCAAGCCAGACACGTGACACGGAGTTTTGATCACGTACTGAGATCCAGATCCAACATAGGATATGGCTGGGGTATGCAGGGATAGCTTGCTTGCGTGTGCATCTGCAGGAAAAAATTTGGCCGTCAAACGGCCGAAGAAATCTGTGAGGACAGGAGAAGTTGAAGTCGGCACTCCCCATTAAAATAGCAAAAAATAGTATCAATATTGATTATCGGAATCCGCCTCATAAAAATCGAGGAAGAATCCATTAAAAAATTGTGGGTCAGTTCGTCAAAAAGAAAAGACACAAGAAGTGCGGGCAGCAACCTGAATGTTCGCTGGCGTTGTTGGCATGTTGAACCTCTTCTACAGAGAGTCCCAAAATAAACCGGCCACCTTTCCGTGCATGTAACTATGGAACGACACTTGAGATTTTCATGCGGTTTTTTTATTTTGTAGCCAAGGATTCAACTGAGATCTGTACAAAATTTCAGCTATTTACGGTAGTCCACATACTTCGGAAATTACGACGGTTTGAATCTCGAAGTTCAAAAATCGACGTTTTTCTTCAGTATGGAGAAAAATTCGGTCTTAATTTTTCAAGATACCCTGTTCCATGCATTTGCTATGGTTGAAGTGGGGTTACTGCATGAGATTCACATTTCCTAGCATTTGGGACTTCTTTTTCATTACGAGACTAATTATATCTTGGACCCATGGACAAAAGACCACTAATCGGCACTACTTACCAGTTAGAAAAACCCTCGTTTTTGGCCGCCGGAGTAAGAAGGAGTTTGTGCACCTTCCACTGGGTATACGAAGCTAAAATTTTGTACAGATCTCAGTTGAATCCTTGGCTACAAAATAAAAAAAACCGCATGAAAATCTCCAGTGTCGTTCCAGAGTTACATGCACGGAAAGGTGGCCGGTTTATTTTGGGACACCCTGTACTTCGCGCAGCAAGGTGAAAACTTCCAATACGAGCATTCGAATCCATGTGCAGAGATTGGTTGCAATCAAATGCATCGCGCCAAACCTGGAAATGCTTTTGTATCGCCGATTCGTCATCTGAAATTAAACAAAAGACCTATATACACATTTTGACACCCCAGAAAATATGATTTGATAAAGCAGGAGAGTTTCTCCCAGTGGTACGTACCTTGGAATTTTGAAAGATAAAGTACATCTGGAGAAAAATAAAGGCTGCAGCCAGTGAGGATTCCAGTATTTCTTCCACTGGACACTGATGATGGACTGTACGAAAGGAAAAGCAAGCTCACAGTTCCAATGTTATGACCTGATGAGTTAGTTTAGAGGAGAATAAAATTTTAAATTTTAAACTGTTGTCTTCACTAAAAATATGTGAAATAAGAATTATTATTTTTTTTTTTTTTTTTTTATTATTATTATTATTATTATTATTATTATTATTATTATTATTATTATTATTATTATTATTATTATTATTATTATTATTATTATTATTATTATTATTATTATTATTATTATTATTATTATTATTATTATTATTATTATTATTATTATTATTATTATTATTATTATTATTATTATTATTATTATTATTATTATTATTATTATTATTATTATTATTATTATTATTATTATTATTATTATTATTATTATTATTATTATTATTATTATTATTATTATTATTATTATTATTATTATTATTATTATTATTATTATTATTATTATTATTATTATTATTATTATTATTATTATTATTATTATTATTATTATTATTATTATTATTATATTATTATTATTATTATTATATTATTGACAAAACCTAAACCCAAGGGTTCATAGCTAGCTTCCTCTTTGTTTTCACTTCAATTTTTAGACTATGAGCTCACTCTAATACAGAAAAACAGCCTCAGCCCGTACAAGCAGATTCCCACAATTCCAAACGCTAAAAAAACATCAATAACCAGCAATAAATTTTTGGAAAGATGTCTTCTGGGACACGATGAACTGCCAAGATTCTAAACTTACTGACACAACCAAGTCGCAGATAAAGACTGGCGCCGATTGAACTTGAGTTTGCACCCATTTGCATTGAGGAAGATTGCTTATCATCGTCCAAGGCAAATGTGACTTTTCCATCAAAAGCCAGTCGCTGAGAAACAAAGTGGTTTTCATATAGGTCCCCTTTAAAGGAGTAACAGGAATAATGAAATCCCTTTTGTACTGTACTCGTATACCGTGACAGGGCTGGCGCACTTTCTGCTGATCTTAGACTTCTTCCACACACCAAGCCGCATGCAAGTGGGCACGGGCAGCAGGGATACTGGGTAGCAGTAGAACAGAAAGCCGATTCCAACAGTGTAGAGATAGATAAAGAAGGGCTGGAATAAAAGTAGAAGAAGTTTTGAAAAGAAAAAATCTAAAATTTGCAGGCAATACTGTACCTATTTTTTGTTTGAAAAGAACCATCTGCGCAAATGGTGTACAGCACAGTGGTATGCCCGTCATACAGTACATACTCTCTGAAATCTGTTTCCATCGGTTATTGGATCTGTCAACAGCGTCGACACTTCGAAAGCAAATGCAAGGATGATCAGAATCAGAGCATACTGAGCGCCGAGGACCGAGAACAAAGAATTGCTGAAATTACAGATCTCTGTCTACTCTACACTATGGCGTATACCGTACCATTGGGATTCCGATTATTGCATAGAGTACGTACGTACATAACTTTTCTCTTTTACATGGCTTCTTTGCTCTTCCAAACTTCTGGAAATCGTTCATCCAGTTCCACCTTTTCCAAGCTGAAAATCGAGGACGAATTGGGCCGTATATGGCTCACACTCAGCTGCGATGCTACTGATGCTTTCTTCTGCATATTGGGGTCACCAGTTTCCAACATGGTTGCAAATTGAGGCACTAATGTATTTATGTGCTAGCTAACGTGCCTGCCTCATTTTTCAGCGGCTTGCAGCAATTGCAACGGGTTTATTTTTTGGCTCCTGAATGGATCATTGTTATTCTTCAATTTTGCCTGACTTTTGTGATCAAAGTGGTTTACTTTTTGTGGTGGTTTCTTTTTCCTTCAAAGGTACAGGAACAAATACACCGACCTACAAAGTATAGTCGATGCGACTATAGTCTGGCCAATAGCAGTTGGCACTTGGACTCAAGGCGAGTTGCGTAGTTTGCATGTACTTCCGCTAAATAGGAGTACACGAAGCGTGGACAGAAATCCGCATTTGTAAATCTATTTTACGCAACGCGCCTTGAGTCCAAGTGCCAACTGATATTGGCCAGACTATAGTAAGATTGTTTGTCGTTTATTTTTTTTATACAAGACGAAATATTATGCTGAGTAGTTACAAATAATGCAAAAACCAGACAAACAGGTATGTACCAGTACCAAAATAAACAAACTACTGGGAGGAAATTGCTTTTAACCTTCTGCTTTTGCCTTGTAAGTGTGCTTCCAAATTTCGGCCAAACAAACTGAGCAGTGAAACCGATAGAAAGTAATCAGGGGTACGGTACTGTGCACGATAACATTCCTTCCTTTTTTCCCATAAAACTCACTCATCACTGGGTTGACACTGGCTTTCTGAGTTTCGAAAGTGTTGATCAAGAAAAGGGCTAAGTTGCACATTAGCAGAAATATGACGATGTTTCGCCCCGGTTTCTTGGCTTGAGTTTCCGGTGTTAAGGCAGACAGTCGCTGACCAGCGAGAATGAAAACTGTCTGTACCAGCACTTGAATCATACGAACCATGGACACGGCAATAGACATTCCGGTGAGTAAAGGTGTGCTCCGGCAATTGATACTTTATTTCTACCTATGGAGGCCACTCTAAAGTCTAAGAGACTGATAACTACAGCCTCATTACGGATAAGCGTAAAGAGCTCCTTCCTTTCCTCCGTAGAACAAACTTCATTAGTCATTTCCCCCACACTGCAGTCACTACCTTTTGGCCTGCCTGCATACCGTACGTACAATAGGCCTAAATAAATATTTTCATTTCGCGTTGCGTATCGATAAAAGCAAATATTGCCGAAGCACCCCTTTAAATCTAGACGTGACAGCGCCACAATACTAAAGACGCAGAATATCAGTTGACCAATCATGCCGACGAAGAGCAAAATATCGTCCAATTGAACCATAATGCTCACCCCAGCGGAGATTTCATTGACAAATCGCAAATGTCTCATTGATATGACGCCTATTATGCAGGCGCTAATTGACAGCAGATAAAGGACGCAGTCAGACACGTAAAACACCCAGAGGGCTTGATAGTGGTCGTCCATTTGGCTTTTTACATGGAAAATAATCATCGATATGATGGTGCAAATGAGGAACAAAAGACCCAGAAACAGACCGCGAGTGCTGGATGTACAGTCAACCTTGTAGTGACACTTGCGCCGTTGGGGACTGAACACTGAAATAGACGCAAAAATTTCGCACCAGAACAGGGTGCGCAACATACACACGTACATAAATCGGAAAAGAAGGCAACTTTTAGATGATAACAAAAGCCTTATGTAACAGTGGCAAACCTCAAAGTGTTACCTTTGAGTTAGTGTTACCTTTGTACATGTAGGCCTACGCCTACCACCAAAAGACATATCCTAAACAATATTCATGTTTCCTGTTTACCGTACCTCCGCTGTTTTCTTTATCTGTGCCATGTCCAATATGTCGCCACAGTACATACATCACTGCACTGCAGATGATGGAGTACTCGATAAGGCATGTGATCATAAATGGCTTGATGTCAGCGAGAAGGCAATCCGCTTCTGGTTCGTGGCCATTTGATAGACCCAAACCAGAAACGTGACATCGGGTTGGAACCAAATGAGCTCCTGTATAATCACCATGTGCAGAGGAAATGTGTGCTGCCTCTGGAGCGATATTGTTACTTGTAGTGGAAAGATGCAGCTTGTTGTGGGAGGTTTCTGAAAAACTGGTAAATTTTGCAAATTTTGTCTCATGAGTTAAATATTCACATTTTTTAAAGAGAGTGAACATGTTACATGTTACCACTTGCCAGGTATAGCGTTTAGTCCTTTGTTTTGTTTACCTGTGCGCCTTCCACTATGATTTCTGTGTTTGACCTCCTCCACTTCTTGTATCATAGTGAACTCTTCCAAAACCAGCATGCGAATCCAAACACAGAGATTGCTGGCAACCAGATGCATGATGCCCAATTTGGCAACACTTTTGTATCGATGAATGACCATCTGCATAAATTACCGTAGGTGTATATACATTACTGGCTGCTATTGGTTTCCCATTCCCAAAAAAATGTTCCTGACCAAATACACATCAGACCTCAGAATTTTGAAAGATGAAGTACATCTGGAGAAAAATGAAGCTTGCGGCAAGTGAAGACTCCAGCGCTGTTTGAACTGAACAGTGACGTTTAATGGTCAAGCAGAAAAAGATCTTCAACCCATGCAAAATCATTCCTACCACTCCGAATGCTAAAAAAAATTCGATATTTGGTAAAAGGTTTCCAGGAAAGCAATGCAAAACTTACTGACACATCCAAGTCGCAGATACAGACTGATGGCTGTGGGAGCAGAATGGGTGACTTTTTGTTTGGTGAATAATCTCGGATCTTCTGAGGCAGGAGTACTTTTCCCATCGCCATCCAACCTCTGAAAACAGTTCTTATCCAATTACCATTTTTGGGTGTACGTATATTGTATAGCCCCCGGGGCAATACAAAAATTGAGAGGTTTCCAAGCCTGTAATTTGAATTTCGTTCGCTGCGGGCCTACACGTAAACATGTGGCTCAAATTTTCTTACAAAGTTTATGGCATATTCTTGGGTTTCTGGGGACAAAAGTTCAGCTTGATATCTAAGTGATAGGCTGGACCGATTAGGAAGGTCTACGTGAGACACCCTGCAATGTACGTACAATGGGCGATGGGGATGATATACGTACACATAAAAATACGTTTATGAAGTAATAATGAACCACACGAAAATGAGCTTAGTATATTACCCTACCGCAGGCTGATTTCCAGTTTCGCTCAGATTTCCCAGTTTCCGTTGAGGCAAGGGACACGTTCGCAGCAAGAATGCATAGCTGTAGAGGAGGAAACAGATGCCAAGGCCGTAGAGATAAATAAAGAAGGGCTAGAAGAAAACAGTCATTCTTTTCGCTACATTAACATAAGCTTTTAAGGGTAAAACAACCATCGATTTCACTTCGTATCTATTCGCAGAGGTGACTGAGTCCGCCAAGATGATGGACACCTCGAATGCAAAGGAGAGGATAACCAAGATCAGGGCGTAAAGACCGCTGAGAACTGACACCAACGAACTGCTGAAGCGAAAATGTCACTTTGCCTGCCAGTCAGTGTGCTTCCTGACGACTTTTGTCACAATCATATTTCAACGTTTCTATAGGTACAGTAAAATCCAAGGAATTTTACCAAGCTTCCTTGCTTTTCCAAACTTCCGGAAATCGGTCGTCCAGCTGATCCGGGGCCAAACTGAACATCACAGAGGACACCGGTCGAATAATCATCGCCGGCGTTCTCTTCTCCTTACTACGAACTGTCACTCGTTAGCGCTATCACGTCAAAAGAGGAACGAACGCGACAGTTGCAGGTTGAAACGGTGTGTAGTTGTTGTTTTCGTTTCGCCTTCTATCGGACGTCTTTTGACAAAAGCGGATTAGTTACGCAGTCATACTCTGTCGCAGTCGCTTCTAGAAGCCAGCTTTTTACGACTTATTGACGAATATGCCGACGTGTGAAAAAGAGGTGGGTGGGCCCGAGGGCTGAACTAGATAGAGTCAAAAACCACAAAAAAATTGCCCATGATTCTCTGGTGTGATGAAAAGGTGCAAACATTTTATTGTCACGCACAGATTGCAGATGGCGACGTGTGGGTGCGCTCTACAACAATGGTTTAATATGGAAATAATTTTTTCCAGAAAGTAGGCCCAAGCAACAACAAGTTTGGGGGGGGGACGAAAAGGAGCAAAAAAGGACCGGGGGGAAGAAGGAAAAGAGGAGCAGAACAAAAGAAAAAAAAAACAAATAAAAAGAGGGGGGGGGGTGGACGGTCGGTAGGGGGGGTACCCTAACAAACAAAACAAATGGACCTCTATAGAATCTGACACGAAATGCAATAAATTCAATTGACACCAACGGATTAGCGAAGCGCAAAATCCCGCATGAAATAACTCACAGTGATTTATGACTTCGTTCTCACGCGTGAGGACCATACCAACGGAAACCTCAGATTTTGACGTTGTCTGGTAAAATCGTAAAATAAAGATGTTTCAAACTCTAAGCAGAAGCAGAAGTTCTCTACTGTTTGCCTACGGGTGCTTCGAGATGTAAGAGTCACTGGGTATTCATTCAACCGTTTGAACCAGTGTATGCATATGCAGCAGCGAAAAGGGTCAAAACCCCGAATGACATCGTATCCACCTAAAGCCTAAGCCTATGTACAGTATATATTACAGACCTAGCAGTAGGCCTACGTAGCGCAGGCCTAAAAGCACAAGGCCAAGCTATAGGCCAAGCTATAGGCCAAGCTAAGCACAAGCAACCTACGTAAGGCCGCCTAGGCCAACAGTATGTAGGCCAGCTGGTGCAAACTTACCGTAAGACCTAACCATAGGTACAGCAAAAATGTCCTTTGTGATTTGTGGTAGTTTTACTTTCTGTGGTCGATTTGGGTGCCAAGCAGTCTATTCGACAAGTCTTTAGTCTTCGTCGTTTATTCTTCTCATTCAAGACGAAAAATTATATATATTCCTCGTTAACACATAATGCAGAAACCAAAACAGGTACCAGTAGCAAAATAATCAATCACAGTAACTGGCCGGAAACGGCTTTTAATCTTCCGCTTTTGCCTTGTAAGTGTGCTTCCAAATTTCGGCCAAACACACTGAGCAGTGAAACCGATAGAAAATGGTCAGTGGTACGGTACTGTGCACGATAATATTCCATGCGTTTTTCCCATAGAACTCAAGCATCACTGGGTTGACACTGGCTTTCTGAGTTTCGAAAGTGTTGATCAAGAAAAGGGCTAAGTTGCACATTAGCAGAAATGTGACGATGTTTCGCCCCGGTTTCTTGGCTTGAGTTTCCGGTGTTAAGGCAGACAGTCTCTGACCAGCGAGAATGAAAACTGTCTGTACCAGCACTTGAATCATGCGAAGCATGGACACGGCAATAGACATTCCGGTGAGTAAAGGTGGGCTCCGGCAATTGATGCTCTCTACGTAGGGAAGTCACTCTAAAGTCTAAAGTGCATGTATAACTCATGACAGAAAAGCCTAAACTCCTTCCTTTCTTCCGTAGAACAAATTTGTCTTTTTCCCCACGCTGCAGTCACTAACTTTTTGGCCTCAGCGTTCCGTAGCCAAATAAATATTTTCTAATTTGGCGTCGCCTATCGAGAAAAGCAAAATATTGCCGAAGCACACCTTTAAATCGAGACGTGACAGCGCCACAATACTGAATACGCAGAATATCAGTTGACCAATCATGGCGACGAAGAGCAAAATATCGTCCAATTGAACCATAATGCTCACCCCAGCGGAGACTTCGTTGACAAATCGCAAGTGCCTCATTGATACGACGCCTATTATGCAGGCGCTAATTGACAGCAGATAAAGGACGCAGTCGGATACGTAGAACACCCACAGGGCTTGATAGTGGTCGTCCATTTGACTTTTAATATGAAAAATAATCAGCGATATGATGGTGCAAATGACGAACAAAAGACCCAGGAAAAGGCCACGAGTGCTGGAAGTACAGTCAACCTTGTAGTGACGCTTGCGCCGTTGGGGACTGAACACTGAAAATACCAAAAATTTCTCAACAGAACAGGGTTCGCAACATAATTACATCGGAAAAACAAATAGGCCAACTATTAGATGATGACAAAAGCCTACGTACAAAATGGCTAAAAGTGGCAAAACCTCAAACCGAAAAGACAAACATCCCGAACAAATTGTTAATGTATACCGTACAGTACCTCCGCTGTTTTCTGCATCTGTGCCATGTCCAATATGTCGCCACAGTACATACATCACTGCACTGCAGATGATAGAGTACTCGATAAGGCATGTGATCATAAATGGCTTGATGTTCGCAAGAAGGCAATCCACTTCTGGTTCGTGGCCATTTGCTAGACTCAAGCCAGAAACGTGACACCGGGTTGGAACAAAATGAGCTCCTGTATAATCACCATGTGCAGAGGAAATGTGGGCTGCCTCTGGAGCCATATGGTTATTTGAAGTGGAAAGATGCAGCTTGTTCCGGAAGGTTTCTGAAAATGTGGTAAGGCCTAAGGCCTAATATTTGCACATTTGACTCGTGCCCTGTATGCACATTTTTTGTGAAGAGCGTGACCATGTTACCACGTTACCATTTACCATGTATGTCGCTTCCATTAGCAAAAGGACCACTTGTTTTTGTTTACCTGTGCGCCGTCCACTATGATTTCTGTGTTTGACCTCCTCCACTTCTTGTATCATAGTGAATTCTTCCAAAACCAGCATGCGAATCCAAACACAGAGATTGGTGGCAACCAGATGCATGGTGCCCAATTTGGCAACACTTTTGTATCGATGAATGACCATCTGCATAAGTGTGTACATACACACCACTGTCTTGGCTACTATTGGTTTACCATTTTCCAAATTTACTTTACCATAAAATACGCATCAGACCTTAGAATTTTGAAAGATGAAGTACATCTGGAGAAAAATGAAGCTTGCAGCAAGTGAAGACTCCAGCGCTGTTTGGACTGAACATTGACGTTGGATGGTCAAGCAGAAAAAGATCTTCAGCCCGTGCAAAATCATTCCTACCACTCCGAATGCTAAAAAATTCGATCTTTTGGTAAAAGGGTTTCTAGAATCTAGAAAGACAATGCAAACTTACTGACGCATCCTAGTCGCAGATACAGACTGATGGCTGTGGGAGCAGAATGGGTGACTTTTTGTTTGGTGAATAATCTCGGATCTTCTAAGGCAGGATTACTTTTCCCATCGCCATCCAACCTCTGAAAAATAGATTTTATCCAACAGCACCTTTAACACACAAACGAGCTAGTATATTACCTACCGCAGGCTGACTTCCACTTTTGCTCAGATTTCCCAGTTTCCATTGAGGCATGGGACACGTTCGCAGCAAGAATGCATAGCTGTAGAAGAGGAAACAGATGCCAAGGCCGTAGAGATAAATAAAGAAGGGCTAGAATAAAAATCATTCTGTTCGCTAAATTCATATATGCTTTCAAGGGTAAGACAACCATCGATTTCACTTCGTATCTATTCGCAGAGGTGACTGAGTCCGCCAAGATTATGGACACTTCGAATGCAAAGGAGAGGATGACCAATATCAGGGCATAAAGACCGCTGAGAACTGACACCAAAGAACTGCTGAAAATGTCACTTTGTCAGTCAGTGTGCTTTCTTTCGCCACAATCTTTTTTCAGACGTTTGTATAGGTGCAGTAAACTCCAAAGACTTTTACCAAGCTTCCTTGCTTTTCCAAACTTCCGGAAATCGGTCGTCCAGCTGATCCGGAGCCAAGCTGAACATCACAGACGACACCGGTCGAATCATCATGGCCGGCGTTCTCTTCTCCTTACTACTGTCACATTCTTCCCCGCCACTGGAATACCGTACAATCTTGGTAGTACTGCTCGCTGCATCATCGGGCGTCGGAGCTACAGCACCCGCCATCAATACTGCCATTTCCTCATCCGCTATCACGTCAGAAGAGGAACGAGACAGTTGCAGGTTGAGACCGCGGTGTTGTTGTTTTCGTTTTGGCCTATCGGACGTCTTTGACAGGAGCGGATTATTTGCGCAGTCCGAATCTGCTGTCGTCGCTTCTCGGCGAGTGTTAAGCCCGATCGACGGTCGTGACATAGTACTATGTAGTTGGTCCGGTTGTTGGTGACTGAAATAAAGCTTCGTGTATACCCCTATATGTGAGGAAATCTTGACTCAAAGTTTGTGTTGGTGCCTTTTGTTATAACCCTCTCATGTACTGTACTGTTAAATAAATTTACTGTAACTCTCTTGCAATTATGTGACTGACCTTTTTTGTTTATCTCTCTCGAGGGTAATACACGAAGCTTTACAGTACAACAGAGAGTTGTTTTTGAGGATGTTTTCTCTGTCAGCTTTCAACAGACGACTTATTGACGGATATGCCGACGTGTGAAAAAGAGGTGGGTGGGCCGAAGGCTCAACTAGATCTCGCAGATAGAGTCAAACCGCAAGAAAAAATTGGGCCATTCCCTGTTGATGAAATGGTGCAAACATTAGTAATTGTCACACAGTGATAGCAGATGGCGAGGTGCGGGTACTTATACTGTACGTACAATAATGGGTGCAGTGTAATCCAGACGAATTTTCCAGACGAATCTAACAACAACTTTTTCGGTGGCACGAAAAAGAAGCACACAATGGAACCGTAGAACGCGTGAAAGTAGGTGCAGGGCTGTGGATAACACGGTGAGATGGATGGAAATATACTCGCTATAGTTTAACGCGTGGTGTTGTAGGTAGGTACGTTCGTACCAAACCAACGTATGGGCATCTGGAATCTGACACGAAACGCAATAAATTCGATTGACACCAACGGATTAGTAAAGCGAAAAATCCCGGCATTGAAATAAAACACAGTGATCTATGACTTCATAGAGGACCATCATCATACCAAACGGAAACCTGTTTTCAGGTCAGTCCACTTTTGCTGGGAGACAAAAGCAACAACGAGCAATACTGACAAGTGGATACAAAGAAAAAGCAAGCATAAAAACGAAGGCGTTAAAAAACAGCCCCGTCGAATAAGTTGAAAATCGAAAACAAATTAGGCAGACATGTACTACTGTATGTGTAAAAAGTAGCCAGTAGTAGTGAACTGCTACTGTGTATGTAGTAATACATGTACCTATGTAGTTGCAAGAATTTTTTGCTCGGCTAAGGTGATGTTTTGTTTTGGCTTCGTAAATCTAGATAAAAGGCAAATATGTGCGTAAGGCAAGAGCTATGAACTGAAAGCCTACAAACCACCATACAATAATGTACAGCTAGCACCGCAACATCCAACAATACAATAAAATTCTCTTCTATGAAATATCCATGCTGTAGATATTAACACCAATCCAGTCTGGAACTGGGCCGCTAAATGTTTTTGCTTTTACAAATAAAAAAATATCATCAGACAAAAAGCTTTGGCTTTGGCACATCCGATGCTCAGAAAACAAGCTGCATACGTACTGTAGAGGCACGCCAACAGCTAACAGTAGTAGCGCCTGCATCTGTCTGTACAAACAACATTTTTCTTTCCTGCTACGTATGGACTGCACATAGCAGAATGCCTGATAGTGTAAGTGTTCATTTGTCATCCAACACAAGCCGGAAAGCAATAATAACCTTTCCGAGTAAAAAAACCTACAATATAGGTACAGCGATAAATCACACATCACACAATTTTTAAAAACACTTACGAATGCACACAAAAAAATTCGCGAACGAAATACCAAAATATATAATCCCCTGTATAGAGAAGATGGGCCTACGTAGTGAAAAGAAACGAAGCAATCCCTGACTATAGTTTTGGCCCCAATAAATTGGATATTACGAAACCTATTTATTATCCAATTTATTGGATATACAGGGTGTATCAGAAGTAACTCTCCGGATGTTTGTGCTTATATCTTCACAACGGAGTGCCACATTCAAATGCGGTTTTTTGCGTTGAATAGCCAAGGCTTCAACGTTGATGCAGCCAAAATTTCAGCTTTCTAGGCCAACAGGAAGCGGCTCAAACAGCTCGATTTGCAAAGCGTCAATTTTGACACATTTTTGCAGGCGGCCAGGTACAGATCGGCTCCAGTTTTTCTCTCCCCAATTTACCTAACCCAGTTCTCGCCTCAGTTTTCCTTCCGCAGTTTTTCTCTCCCCAGATTTTATCTGGAGCACAAGTTTCTGCAGAGTTTTCCACCTCCGTGCCTCTTTCTTGCAGATTCAAACTTGGCAAACAGTGTTACAGCCAAAATTCGGTCATCCAAGCTTTTCCTTGGAACGCTGAAGCCATGGTGATCAAATTGACGTCTAACTTCGACAAGGTTGCTCAAAAATGCATAAAAATTAGCGTGGAATGGTGAACAGACTTGAAAGTGCGAGAAAAAGCGAAAATGGCAAATTCGTTGCCCCGCCTCAGTGCCCTGCCTCCGTTTTGCGCCAAAAAAGGCGCCGCAATTTTGACCGCTTACAGCGCCATGACAAGACAACCTAGGAAGCTAAAATTTTGGCTGCATCGACGTTGAAGCCTTGGCTATTCAACGCAAAAAACCGCATTTGAATGTGGCACTCCGTTGTGAAGATATAAGCACAAACATCCGGAGTTACTTCTGATACACCCTGTAGAATCTCCAATATAGGCCTAGGTTTCGTAATATCCAATAAATTGGATAGCCTATCCAATAAATTGGGATCCAATTTATTGCGGCCAAAACTAGTCAGGGATTGCTTCGTTTCTTTTCACTACATAGGCTATTCTTCTCTATACAGGTATTATATATTTTTGGAAATACGTACTTATCATCCTTTACTGCTTCTTTTTCTGCTTCTTTTCTTCCAAATATTTTAACGCGTACAAGCCGCCGACCATGGCCACGATCGTTCCAAACTGCGCGCCGATCCTGTAGCGCATAAACAGCTGCGAGCGCACCTGATCCCCTTTCATCATCGCCCTTAACCCGCCCATCAACGCGCCCACCGTTAACACCATCCCCAGCGGCACCAGCGGATTCATTTTCGCCTTATTCTTCCAACTGCGCAAACTCTCCTCGTCGTCGTCGGTCGCCTCCGGTAAAAACACGGGCACCACGGCCTCGCGGCCCTTCGCGGCCTCTGCGGACGCGGCCCGCGTGGGATGATGCGGCCGCGTGGAGGGACCGGCGGACGGAATTGCCCCGCCCTTCTGTCTCGGGTCGTGTTCGTGTTCCTCCAGCCAAGTTTCTCGACGGCCCGGCACCGACATTTTTTCCTGTGTGCTTGAATGAAATTGGTGTCTAAATTATTACCACAATGATGTAGGAGGAAAATGAAGTCGGAAGGGGTTGCACGACGAGAAGGGTAACCTGGGGCAATTCCGGATGTCATCACCAAGTGTCATGGACAGGGGAATAATGACTTTACCGAATAGGAAACGTGAAACATAAAATTCGTGAGTTCACACGAAGACTTTCGTCACTGTACAAAACAAAAACAGCTGTTGGGTCGACTTGTATGTAAGTTTGATGTTTCGCCTTGTCACTCTCTCTGCTTTTGAGAGCGAGAATTGAGGCAACGCATTATTTATCTAGCCATCTGTCATACCGTAGAGAAGACACCACAGGTCAACTACACAGAAGAGAAAAAGCTGACCGGAACTTACCCAGATTACCCTTCTCACTTGCGGCCACTGAGCATAAAAATTGTAAAGAAGCAATTGAGTGTATCAAACACTTGTTGTTTGCCATCAAGAGTCAAAAAGTCCACGGCGTCTAAAAATCTTATATTTCATTCCACAAGACAAGCCGTACTCTACCATAAAACAAAACGGACACAGAACGGCACAATACCCAATATCAAAAATATATAATTGGGCTTAGGGGAAGAATGGATAACACAGTGAAAACGAAGGAGGCAATCCCTGACTCATATTCGCCCCATTTTATTGGGTTTTTCGATTCCCCATTTTATTGGGTACCCATTTTTATTGGGTTTTACGAAACCATTTTATTGGGTTTTACGAAATCGATAAACCCAATAAAATGGTTTGGTCTTTCGTAAAACCCAAATGGTTTCGTTTCGTAAAACCCAATAAAATGGTTTCGTAAAACCCAATAAAATTGTTTCGTAAAACCCAATAAAATGGGTACCTAATAAAATGGGGCGAATATGAGTTAGGGATTGCCTCCTTCGTTTACACTGTGTTATCCATTCTTCCCCTAAGCCCAATTATATATTTTTGCCAATATGTATGTACGTACAGTATGTACACACCATCAGCGTCATGTCACTCGATCACACACCATACATACACTTCGTTCTACAGCGATTAGTTTATGACTAATCCATAATTATCTACCTGAACCATCAAGATTTCATAAATTCTAGCTAATACCTACCTTCTGCCACCAAATACGACATACTACATACTGTACATACATACCTAGTACTTCTCAGGTACATATTCGTTCATAAGCAGTTTGTTTTGATCAATCGACACCGGAATGTAACTATCCCGCCCCGTGGAATAAAACTAGCAGCAAACCTGACGAAAGTATACGGAAGTAAGTACATAAAGATGGGAAAAACGCAATAAAAAGCTAGCTAACACAAAAACCGTATCACACTGTACACCTACATTATACACAAACCACACACATGTTACACAACACTGTTACATATGGACCAGCAATAGGCATATAAACATACCAACATACTGTACATTTGTATAAGTCTATGAATTTTCATTGATAGTACCGCTACGATTACGAATATAAAATAAAACATCATCACAGCACAGGAAAGCACAACGCTACGTATCAACATAAACCACACTGCAATTAGCAATAATAATAATAATAATTTACTTGCTCATGAAAGCCTTCAACGCTGCAAACAAGATAGTAAGAAGAGAGCTCCTGCTCTGAGAATTTAAACCAAGCAGTAGGCCTACCCATTGAGTCATAGAATGGCGCATGGTTATCTATGATGAGGCCCCACAGTGGACATTTCAGTCAATCTGAAAGAAATCAGTGATACGACTCAATCCATTGAGATAACTCTGAGATTTTGCAAAGCCGCAGAAAACATATTGCAGAATAAATGTAGAATAGAATAAGATTTCATGGCACTGTCAATGTCCATGTATTTCATCAAGAATTCATATCTGCGACTGAAGAAAATCTTCGCATTCTCCAAATGGACCGATTTTACGAATCATCAATACGTAGGTACAGGCTGCAGGATAACGTGGGGCAAATCCGTCCACCCCACAACGGTGTTATCTTCGCTAGATGGAGGATAAAACCGTCAAAACAGTGGTTGGATTTGCCCCATGCTACCCTCCCTACTGTGAAAGTGTGTTTTCACTTACGATTTTCCAAACTTCAAATGGATGCATAGGAACACCAGGCCCAGTAGTAGACACAGCGAGCCGACCACCAGATAGGCAACCCCGAGGAAATTATTCTTGCCTCCTACCCAACTGGTAGTGCTGATAATGAAGCGTTTGCGTCCACCGAAAGAATCGACCAGATAATCTGAAGGAAAAAAGATCTCAGTACGTAGGGTACTAATATGGCGTAAACCCGGCCACGGGAAAATTCGGCCATCCAAGTTTCAGGGCTGCATATCTCAGCAGCCAATTGACCGATTGAGACAAATATAAGAGAAGGTCCACGAAAGAGCGGGGCAAAGGCTGAAACCGGCTGATCTCCGATTTCGATGATACCTAGCTCATTCGAAAGCTTGTCAAAAGTTATGTAAGATGCGACAATTCCGACACTTCTGCGCTTAACCGTTAGCGAGATATGGCCACCTAAAGATTAGTGACACTTCTAACCACTGAATTTTCGAATATTTCTCACCTAATCGGCCATATCTCGGCAACCAATAGGGATATTTGCAAGCGGTTTTTTTATTCAAATACCCATTCTTCGCAGAATTACCTGCGTTTCGAACGAAATTCTTAACCCCTACCGTAATCGAGATATTGAGAAAAACGTGGTGTCATTCTTTTGAAAATTTGCAGTTTGAGGGCCAACTTTGACCAATGATTGCCAATCGCAGCAACGGCGTACAGAGACGGCACCTAGCTCATTAAATAGCTCAGCTCTTGCTCTTTCGAATGGTGTGTGCCATGTCCATTCCGGTGAAGAAAAATTTTGAATTACAGGCTTTCTTTGTGAGAGTGCAATTTAAAGGTTTACGACGGCATTTAAGCATGTTAAAAATACGATTTTTGAAATCTACATTAAATTTTACACTAGATAGGTTCTTTGATTTTTTATCTTCTAAAATAAAACAGACCAAAATAGACAAAGTGTTGCACTCAGTCCTGCAATAGTTCACCAAGTTGAAAGCTAGCCTGAACTCAAAAGTAACTCAGAAAGTTCGCCAAAACTGCACCCTTTTCTATGTCTAGTTGTTGTTGTAATAAATTTTGGGGGAAATTTAAAACAAACAAAATAACCCACCTGGTGTAAAATTTGATGTAGATTTCAAAAATCATATTTTTAACTTGCTTAAATGCCGTCTTAAACCTTTAAATTGCACTCTCGCAAAGAAAGCCTGTAATTCAAAATTTTTCTTCACCGGAATGGACATGGCACATACCATTCGAAAGAGCAAGAGCTGAGCTATTTAATGAGCTAGGTGCCGTCTCTGTACGCCGTTGCTGCGATTGACAATCATTGGTCAAAGTTGGCCCTCAAACTGCAAAATTTTAAAAGAATGACACCACGTTTTTCTCAATATCTCGATTACGGTAGGGGTTAAGAATTTCGTTCGAAAAGCAGGTAATTCTGCGAAGAATGGGGATTTGAATAAAAAAAACCCGCTTGCAAATATCCTTATTGGTTGTCGAGATATGGCCGATTACGTGAGAAATGTTCGAAAATTCAGTGGTTAAAAGTGTCACTAATCTTTAGGTGGCCATATCTCGCTAACGGTTAAGCGCAGAAGTGTCGGAATTGTTGCATCTTACATAACTTTTGACAAGCTTTCGAATGAGCTAGGTATTATCGAAATCGGAGATCAGGCGGTTTCAGGCCTCCATAGTGGGCTGCCCCGCTCTTTCGTGGACCTTTTCATAATATCAATCGATTCCTTGAACTAAATCTTCTTACAAATGAGCTATCTGGCTCATCATTTGCTGAAACAGCAAGTTCACAGGAGCTTAGGTGGCCGGGTTTACCCCATAGTACCCTATTTCGAACAATGCCAAAACTAGGTGTATAATGTATAAGAGAAATCTATTGTCGATACAGGCCCTTTCGTTCTATCGCAATCTCTTATGTATTATTGGTATGAGAAATAAAATAGCCGTCGATAGCTAGCTGTAAGATTACGAATGGTGTTCTAAACTAGCTCAAGCAGCGTATTTCATTTCGTGTGAAATGCTGAATGCCACTTGAAACCTAACACTCTTGGGGGCGAGTTTGGAACACCAATTCGTAACAATACAAATTACGCATCACAACAGCCTCTCTGCCATCAAAACAGAAATACCGTTAGCCGGTACGTTTCATAATAAATAACACTCTTCCAAAGTGGACCACACCTAACGACATTTCTGTTTTCTGAGTGCCTCTCCCCGCTTACTGTATGTCACATCCAAATGATACTTTCCCTTCGGCAGCCCGTTCTTAAACTGATTATCCCCCGATTGCGTAGTAGTCGTTCTATTTAGGCGACGCCACAGTTTGCGAAACGTAGGCAGAGCCGCAGTTCGCATCCACACGATCAAATCCGCATTCTCAAACGCTTGGTTCTGCGCATCGTATGTGTGACCGAGTATATGCGTGATGGCGTATTTCCAGTAGGGAGGTCTGGCTGTTTTGTCGAAATCTGCCAAGTTTTCCGGGTTTCGGAACTTGTGCGACCGGTCAGAAGGCCAGACGATTGAGTCGTAAGAAAGGGGAACGGTGACGCCTTCCGTATTGCCATCCGACCCAAGGTAGGACAGTTTGAAGGAGTCTAAAACATACGTAGGAAGAATTCACCATTGCAGGGTACTGTGGGGTAAACCCGGACACTTAGTATATCTCAGCAACCATACGGCCGATTGCGACAAGTATTTTACCAATCGATTCCTTGAACTCTTCTCTTTCAAATGAGCTACTATGTTCATCATTTCCTGAAGCGGCAAGTTCAGAAAAGCTTAGGTGTCCGGGTTTACCCCACAGTACCCTATCTATTATTGACCAGTTGCGCTAAAACTTATGGGGGGGGGGGGGGGGGGGGGGGTCGCGAGCTAGCCCCTCTGACTTACAGTTGGCACAAACTTATTTTTTCAGTTTGTTTTCGATCGGTGTCGAGGGGTGCTGGGCAAAAATTGCACTGAAATTGAGTATAAATTAGGGCGGTCAGCTCGCAACCACCCAGAAAGTTTCAGCGCACCTGGTCAATAATTCAAAGCACATTAATACAGCACAGTAATAGTCGACCTCAGAAAGGAAAATTTGCTCGTACCGATCTGGTGGGTCTTGCGTATTGAAGCATATGAGCCGATGTGTTCTCTTTTTCACTATACATATTCGCTGAAAAAAGATATTGACTGATTGACCCTCTTGAATCGGCTTGGTTGTCCTGTCCTTCAACACGCAAGACCCAGCAGGTCGGCTAGTGAATTGATAAGGTTACAAATATCGCTGCGCACACGTAGTAGCGCTTTTTGTTGTTTGTTTGTTAAGTTTTTTATGCAAATTATTGAGCTATTAAGCTAAGTAATAAATACCGCTTGTCCTCACTTTCTGGAAACTCGTAGAAAGAGCCGAAATCGAGGACAGGCAGTATTTATATTGTTTACAAAATTTGCCTAAAAATAAGCAAACTTGGAAAGAACAGCGCTACTACCTGTGCGCGAAAGTTACTTATTTGCAACCTTATCCATTCTTAGCCGCGCTAACCGTTGAACAGGCTGTTGGCAATGGCTCCGCAGGGCGCGTAGGGCAATTTAGACGTCGTATTCTCGGTAAATGGCGCACAGTCCGCGATGGAAGATACGTCCCCCAACAGTTGCGTGTCACTGCGCGACTTCACGTAACGCCGATGATTTTGATAGAAGTTTGTCAGCCCGTAGTACAGGAACACGTCACCCTGTAAACAAACAAAAGAGGACACATGAGAAAGGGTATAGTCGGAGCAATGTTGAACAGAGCTTTGTCGAATCATAACCGAAGCGGGGGGGGGGGGGGGGAACTCGTTTATCCACGGCGAGAGTTTTCTTGGGCTCGTGTGCTGTCCGATTTGCATGTAAACTCCTGCGCAGAATAGGAATACATAAAACGCAGGAAAAAATAAAAAATCAATTCTTCGTTGCTTTGGGAAAGGGCTCAAGGACAAGTCTTGCTGGCGAGGACTACCAGATAGCATCCACCATTTTGATACAACCAACCACGATTGCCAAAATTTTCGTCTAAACTGGAAATAGGGTACTATGGGGTAAAACCGGCCATGGGAAAACCGGCCAGCTAAGTTTCAGGGCTGCATAGCTCAGCAGCCAATAGACCGATTGAGACAAATATTATATCAATCGATTCCTTGAACTCTCCTCTTTCAAGTGAACTAATTTGTTCATCAGTTGCTGAAACAGCAAGTTGTGCAGGAGCTTCTAACGTGGCCGAGTTTACCCCACAGTACCCTACAGTTTGGGGTGGCCCAAATTACCCCCGGCCCAAATCAACCCACTTGACTCATTGTACCTACCTTCATCTCTTCATTCAACTGCACCGCTATCGTGCAGATACAGCTGTTGTTCCAATTCGTATTCGCCCTCGTCCACTTGTGAACCGTGTCCTTGCACGCCTCGTTGTTCATGCGGCAATTATCCGTATAATCCTGGCTGAATTCCACGATATTTTGCGACGAGATGAACAAACCGATGCCGATCGGCAGGAATATGAGACCGATGATGAAAAAGGCGGGAATGACAGTGCCGGCCGTTAAGATTGGCTGCCATGCCGGCAGTTTCTGCTGGCGCAGTTTGGAATCTGAAAAGAAAAAACAGAGAATATCCTGAGAAGAAGACATGATGCACAATAGTCCATCGATTGAGAGAATACGAAATTTCTGAAGTCGCGGAAGACATTTTTGCGTGAAATGCACGGACATTTTTCCTTAACCCGCCACTTCGGAAATAAGCTTTCGCATTTCTTCCGTAATCTTTGTTGCAGCTGGAAAGTCAAGGGAGTGCAATTTATAGTACAAATTATATTTCTGGGACCCATGCATTATTTATCTCAGGATCTAGCCAACGTAGCTCAAAGCGGTTAAAAATCTCTCGATAACTTTAGCTCGCCTGGAAAATAAAAAAAACCGCATGCGTCTATGTGCCCTCTGTGTCGAGAAATCGCCGATTTCCTTAAGTACTAAAAATGTACTAAATAGGTACACTTTTTTCGATTATTCAGCATAAATGAACAAGCCGCAAAAATTTTTTCATTAAAAGTAGCCTATCCTATGTAAAATTTGGGGTAGATTTCAAAAACAGTATCGGTGTTTTAAAAAAATTTAACCCCTAGTATATAATTTTGCAAAATGTGTATATTTTTGACAATTTTTGGGTAGGGGTTAAATTTTGTGAAACACCAATACTATTTTTGAAATCTGCATCAAATTCTACATAGGATAGGCTACTTTTAATGAAAAAGTATTTGCGGCTTGTTCAGTTATGTTGAATAATCGAAAAAAAGTGTACATTTTTAGTACTTAAGGAATTTGGCGATTTCTCGACACAGAGGGCACGTAGACGCATGCGGTTTTTTTTATTTTCCAGGCGAGCTAAAGTTATCGAGAGATTTTTAACCGCTTTGAGCTACGTTGGCTAGATCCTGAGATAAATAATGCATGGGTCCCAGAAATATAATTTGTACTATAGCTAGATATGGTCACCAAAGCTAGAGCTGAAAAACTTATCTTCAGCTGAACATATACCTACTTATAGAAAGAAATCTAAAGGCTAACAATTGTCCAAGCCAGGATTCACAGCGTACGTCTGCTTTTTCTTCGTCATTATTACTATTTGATAGCCAAAAACGAGAGATTCTTTTGGGCCAATATACCGTATTTTTGGGTGTATAGCCCCATGGGGCTATACAAAAATGAGAGGTCTGATGGGGGGTTATACACTGGGGGGGGGATATACACTGGGGGGGGGGGATATACATGGGACAAAATTTATGTTTTTGAGAGGTGTGTAGAGGCATGTTTTTGAGGTCAAAAGTACGTGTTTTAGGGCATAATCGCGGTCAAACAGGGTTATTCTAGTATAAGACATGCTCAGCTAAGCTTATAGGCATGGTAGCATGTTGTAGGAGTAGCAAGCTAGCTTTTGGGCCAGAAAGGAGGAGACCCCAAGGGGGGAACACCAGGGGGGAAAAAAAAAAAAAAATGGGGGGGGGGGGGAAGGGGGGGGAAAATACGGTATGTACGTCAGATTAGCCACAAAATTTCGCCAAAAAATTCTTTGCCAAACGAAAATATGTCAGATCCAAAATATTGTCAGAAAAAAGACAGAAACCAGACAATTCACAATAACGTGTACATACCATACGATATTATTACAATCAAGCTCACAGGTATCACGCCAGGCTTGACTTATAGCACGCGCGCATAAACAGCTGCTGCTTGTGTCAGCAATGTAATAAACATAACAATAGAATTGGGGAAATCAAATCAATGTGTCGCTGTACGTACGTACATTTCATAGAATACTCTAACGCTGGCCAGCTGGCAGCAGCCCACCCAACAATAAATAAATAGGAAAGGACAACATATTGGGACTATGACATTCCTTTTATCCACGTATCATTGGATAATGTGAGGGTGTAATTTCGGAAACCTGAGTTTTGTCGCTAACTCTTGATCAAAGCAGCTTTAGCAGAGTTGTACCTACTCAACCCAATCAAACGAAGTATCTTCAACCGTAATTATGCTTGATAGAGTAAATTTGACAACGACGAACGTCTAATCCTACTTCCTGTCCATTCAGGCCCCACTCATGGCGCGTTCACCAGACGTCCGTACGTTTGTTCGTCAACCCATATGTGTTGACGAACGGACGGATGGCAGAACTATGAGTTGACGACGGACGTACGGACGTCTGGTGAACGCGCCCCATCAAAACATGAAAAAAATTGAAAAATAGTTTTACCCCCTCTCTTGCATAGCACAAAACTATTTCAGCTTTTCCACGTGTACATAGGGCCAAAAGAAACCGCACTGCATATGATAGTACTTCATCCATTATGGTTTGCTCTCATGTGGAGAAAACTATACGCAGAGCCCAGCATACGCAAATTTCTTTGCCACGCGTATTTTACGTGTTATCTTTTTTTCTACAGGTCTACGCTGCGCTCGGCATACGACGTCACGTTCATCACTGATCGTATGCCCGGCGTAAGCCTGTTATGTGAACATACCATTACACTGGAACCCGCCCGTGCCGTCGTCGGGTGGGGCCTTTTTCTGACAAAGATTGATTTGCCTACCTCTGGGCCTATTTTTCTTTTCCTTGAGTCCTTCCTCCGTTTCCGTCGCGTTATTTGCATCTGCCCAGCTGGGACCAGCCCCATCGGACTGTATGGCTCCGCTTTGATCGTTAGAAGAAGACATCGCCCTGATTTTGATAAGATTTTGACAGTTTCTTCAAGGAAAATGCCTTGAAATCAAGCTAAAACAACAATAGAATGATAAGGAATAAAGTGTTAACGAAAATAACACGAAAAAAGGTACGAAAACAACATGAAAAGATGATAAAGTCATCAAATTTACACGAAACCTTGGAACGTTGGAGGGAGATTCTCGATTTTTTCTGCTTTTGGGCGTAAACGAAGCATCGTAAATACGCGTACTTTAGAACTTACGTAATTGCCATGGAAACGCTAAAACACACCGACTTATAACGCCGACGCAACACAAGCGCAAGTTTGAAAAAACAAAGGTATTAACTAATACGCAACCAAAACAACCAACAACCAAAACAACCAACGTGGACTTCCTAAAAAATAGCTCCGCCTAAATGACACACTAGTTGCGCGTGTGAAGAACCATGATCAATCAATCAAAATATACCCTTATCAAAATTGTGGGGTAGCGTGGGGACAGTTGGTCCAACAAAGTAATGTTTGCATCCAACAAAAGTCTAGAGTGACCGAAAAAATGGAAACCTTCCAATGTCATAGGCGTTCAAACAAAATAGCATGAATTCGCATGGAAAATATGGATTTCAATTCCAGGTGTTGAAGTTACTGGGCACTGAGAGCTGGGTGGTGAATGGCAATATATGTCTTGCGCAGGTGCTTGGGCAGACTTCAGCTCAGGCTAGGCTTAGGCTTAGGGCTTAGGTATTGGATTCAGAGGGGTAGACCTCAGCCTCAGCCTTAGCCTGTCTGTCCATGTGCCTGTGCAAAGTAGATATTACCATGCACCCCGCATCCACTATGCACCGCCTGTACCCCCAAATTACCCCGCACTACCCTATTGCAAACGCTGACTCAAATATTATGATGCTACCCGGCCCATTTGTTGCCCCACACAACCAAAAGCACCACCAAAACAAAACAAAAAACAAAAAAGAAAAGTTGCTTGCCAAACAAATTTTTCCGTTTTCCTGCGTATTTCCGGTTCTGATAAAAATGGCTACACTTCCGCGCATTGTTCCGTACACGATGGAGGAACAAGCAGCTCGTGCGCCAAGAATTTTTAAGAAGAATACAGTCTACACGAGTGTCAAGAAGTCGACGGGAAGAGCGTTCGTCAATATCAAAAAGGTTTGCATGTTCGGAGGGATATTCTCATATTCGCTACTTGCGCTATGAAAAATGGGTGATGACGGGCGGAAACCTTTTTTTCCGTGCGTTTTTGATCGGTGCTGGCAGGGTCACCGATAAAAAACTTGCACTAAAAACGGGGTCAGCTGCGACCACCCATAATTCTCAGCGCAAGTAGCGAATATGGTCGCTCCTTGGAGAATGGGGAAGTTTCAATCGTTGTGGTTATTTTGTGAAATTGCACAATATTGCCTGGGCTTGTCCATGAAAAATTGTAAGTTAACCCTCTTCGAAATCCCAGGTGTCCGCGTGTCCGTAGACAGCCGGCGGACGGGGTTTGTCCCGTCCGTAGACGGGGTTTGTTTCTGAAGAAAAGAAAGTAATTCGCAGTCGAGCAACAGCTAACTTTTGGAGATAGGCTACTTTTCTTCAGAAACAAACCCCGTCTATGGACGGCGCAAACCCCGTCCGCCGGCTGTCTACGGACAGGCGGACACCTGGGATTTCGAAGAGGGTTAAATTCCAGCATAGCATTGCTGCGTGTATTTTCATTTTGTCTTTTGTGAACTCTTCATACAATTCACAACGTTATTTTAATTTTCAACTGTTTACGTGCCTATTTTCTTCAGAAAGTGTCCACACTCACCGACGAAGTACAGAAGCGGCGCGCACTGCGCACTTTGAACGAATCCATGGACAGCCCCGGCGCTCCCTCCGGCAGTTTTAAGGGCAAGCGCTACCGTCCCTACCGAGCCGCGGACATCAAGAAACTTGGTGCCACGGACCCCTTGGATAGTAGCCCTTCTTCCCAACAGAAAAAGCAGCCCACTTTGGGTGGTCCCTACCGCAACTTTGCGGTCCTCGACTCACCGGTGTCCATGGATCTTCAGCCTAACTTTGACGTGAATTTCGAAAGTTCTCCACCTCCCGTGGGCCAACCTGATCCCGATTTTGATTACCGTTCCGTCCGCCAGGGGGCCACGAAATTGGAACCGATCCGTCGCTCTTTGCGCAATTTACGGAGCAAGTTGGCCTTGGGTACAGGGGGTCCTGGGGTAAAGGCGGAAGCTCAGCAGAAAACGCCAGAGATTGGCGGAGGCAAGAAACGGACCAATCAGGAGCGACCGTGCAAGCTGGAAGCGAGGAGGCGGATTGAAGAAATGGTTTCTCCTCGCAGGTATGACGGGGGAGTTGGGGTATGTGGTAGTGCGGGGTAAATCGGGCCTCTTTCTTATACTCAAAAAGGAGAAGCTGTGTGGAAATAGCATACGTACAAGCACCAGCTAGCAAAGCGCGCAGGGATGAGTTTGATACGTACGCACTAAGTATCACCAATTTTCGTCATCCCAAGTAGGAAATATGTTAGATTAGCAGACGTGGGCACGGTTTTGAGGGTGGGGGTCTGTCAGTGGGGGTATGCAGGAGGTCAAAAGTGGGGGGGTGTTGCGTACCCCCACCCAAAAAATTTTTTTTGGCCACGTACCCCCAGATTTTTTACGTACCCCCAAGAAAAAAACCTCACGTACCCCCAGCATATTTACGTACCCCCAACTGTAAATGGTGTACTACATAACCCCACAAAGTCTATATCTATCCCCAGAAAAAAATGAGCGCAACAGTTTTCATTGTGCACCTTGTAATATTTATACAAAATGCAGTGGTGGGTTGATAAGAGTGGTGTGTAAGTATGTGTTCGAATCTAATTTCCACTGTTGAATACTTTAGCAACTTGTCTAGAATGATAGGGATAAACCATTATATAGAACTATTCACTACATTGTGCAACTACAAACAACAATTCTTGACAATGCATGCACTTTGTGGAGTATGTAAAAAGTCTGAGCATGGATGTAAGCCAGAGGAAAAAAGGGTGGGGGTACGTGTCCTGGCAGACAAACTGCTGATTTCAAGTTTGGGGTTACGCGGTGGGGATACGTAGTGCTGTTTTTTTTCTGGGGGTACGCGGGGGTATGTTGCTATTCATTTTTCCTGGGGGTACGGGTGGGGGTATGGAGAGGTAGGGGTGGGGGTGCGTTCAACATACCCCCCCTCACCCCCAGGCCCACGTCTGGATTAGCCTGAATAACCCGGTACTGTCATTATTCGTGGGGTAGTTTCGGGGAAATGTCACAACCGACTTGACCCCTTTAGAGGTTTTACGCAAACTCTCTGGCTCGTATCAAAACAGCAGAGTAGAATATTTTTTCGCAAGAATGCAAGTTCGTGCATCCAGCGAAAATCGTAAACAAACAGTAAGGTGGCAGTCACCGAGCAAAGTTGAGAATAGGTTGATGCCCGATTACCCCCCCCCCCCCCCCCTCCACACAGACAATAATGCGATACATTTTACTTGGTTGTTTTATTTGCAGATTTCGATACTACAGTCCCGGTCGGATTCAGAAAGAAGTGAATGAGCTGGCGAAGGGTCTGGAAGAATTGGGTGCACTCGCCAACAGTCTGCACACTCCACTGGCGAACAGCAAGAATAAGTAACTTCGCTAAAAGAAGACGATGAGGTGTATGGTCACATGATGGTGTGGGGTAATTCGGGCCGGGGGTAATTCTAGCCTTTCTCCCTATGTGTAGGGTTTTTCAGGCGGGACTTGTAGGCTAAAATTTTATGATGTATGATACACCTGGAACGGGGTGGAGATAGTACGTATGATTACGTTCGTGATAGGAGTCCAGGCTGAAAACCCTGTAAAACTGAAGGAGCAGATGGGACAAAACCTTCATTCAACCATTTGGAAGAAAGGGCAGGGATCTTGATAGCACATTTATGTCAAAATTTTGGTGTCTATTATCCAACAGGAGATGGAGTGGCCCAAATTACCCCGCGCTATCCCAGATACCGTTGTATGCGCGGTACTGTGGGGATAGCAGGAAATTATTTCTGACAGGAGCAAAAGTTTGGGTGTTGCAACTAGGTGCCCCTTGCTTGACGCGCGTGCTCCAAAACTACTGCATGTACAGTGTATCTATCCAGTAATCTACTTATGTAAATGATGATCAGAGC
This sequence comes from Epsilonema sp. ZAB3_2, assembly GCA_030247985.1. Taxonomy (NCBI): domain Eukaryota; kingdom Metazoa; phylum Nematoda; class Chromadorea; order Desmodorida; family Epsilonematidae; genus Epsilonema; species Epsilonema sp. ZAB3_2. The sequence goes on from JASAMW010004723.1 coordinate 75,816, forward strand.
TGCGTGTATAGTTTATTCCTTGGCAGTAAAGTGCAGTTTGATCTGGTACTTTTGTTTCATTCCACTACAGGCTTATACTTACTCATAAACAGGTATGCCAGATGCGGAGCAAATTGGACCAGTGAGTGGCGAAGTAATTTTAAAATTCTGACCCTTGTGCCTATTGTTTAGGTTTTCCATATCATAAAAATGATAAAACATGGGATGGGTGGGCCTTGTAAAGTATGTGGTAGGACACTGTATGGTCGGTCATGATAAGTGGCGGTACTTTGTTGTTTACGAATGTTATTCTTGTGGTATGTTGTAGGTAAGTAACTATTTGTTACCACTTTTATTATGATGATTATCTGATTATTACGCTGGTAAACTTGATACCTACTTCGGTACAATACCCGCAAAGTAAGAGCAACAGAAGCAAGCTGAACGTGACGCTTTTCGGGCGTTTTCTTGAATATTGAAATCTTTTGTAAAATGTACAGATTAGTAAAATGCATGGATATTTTTAGCTACCTATTCGACGCTTATTACGACAGGCTATCCTCATGCCCGAAAGTCGAAAGAAAATTGATCGTCGATCGATCGCGATCAATCACTGTCTGATTTTGAAATGGAATGAAAGTGAAATCAATCCAACCAAGATCTGAGAACTAGCACTCTTTACAACCCACTGTCATGCGTTCTCGGTCAAATTCTGGCGTTCGTTTGGACAAACTTATGCATTTGGCGCATTGCTCTGTGCTGAATCGCATGGTAAGGAAAAGGATAACAGTTGTATACATACTACATACATACGTGTATCCTATAATAACGTTTCATGCAGCTATTTTCGCGTGTTATGCATTCCGCGACAAGGAAATCTCATTCTCGCAAATGGACCGACAATATTTTGGGCTAAGTAAAAAAAAGGCCTATATGCTCTATTTTTTGCACAGGATCCAATTACTGGCCTGTTTCGCTCAAATTATCCAGGATTTCAAGACCACGCCTGGATAAGGGATAACGTGTACGCCCTGCACTGCGTGTGGGGTTTAGCGTTGGCCTACAGGAAAAACTCAGATTTTGACGAAGATGTTGCCAAAGTTTTCGAACTCGAACAGGTAGGTATTCTTTGGTATGGAGAATTTTTGAAACATCAAGTTTATGCGCAGATGAATATCTCTGTGCGCATTTCTCTTTGAAAAACGTAGCGGAGATCCTAAGACGTTGTACCTTGTGGGGTAAAGCCAAGCATGGGGTAAATCCGGCCACCTAGCTCCTATGAACTTGCTATGTCAGCAAGTAATAAACCAATAGCTCATTTGAAAGAGAGGCGAGTTCAAGGATTCGATTGATCTAAAACATTTGTCTCAATCGGTCTATTGGTTACTGAGATATGCAGCCCTGAATATTAGGTGGCCGTATTTTCCCATGGTCGGACTTACCCCATGGTACCCTATCTGTGTATTTTTTAGACATGCGTGAAAGTCATGCGTTCTCTACTCACCTGTATGATGCGTCAAAGTGAAAAGCTGGCGAAATTTTCGCGCTCTCACGCGCCCAAAGATGCCATACACGCCAAGTTCTCCGCCGTGGATATGAGCGCTGTGGTAGGAGACGAAGACTGGGGCCATCTGCAAATAGATGCAATCTCACTCTACCTGCTCACGTTAGCGCAAATGACTGCGTCGGGTATTCAAATTATCTACACCTTGGATGAGGTGGCGTTTATTCAGAATCTGGTCTTTTACATCGAGCACGCCTACCGTATTCCGGTAAGGAAAAGTGTTATACCAATATCAAGAATGCATAATTCATTATATCGTTTTGATTGCGCTTCAAAGGGCCGTCATAAGTTAGCTTCTGCATCCTTGCAGGGTCCCTATCTCAATTTGCTGTACATTCGCATTCGTGATATTATGATGGATTATGAAACTTGTTTTCAGGATTTTGGCATGTGGGAACGCGGAGACAAGACCAACCACGGACTACCAGAACTAAACGCTAGCTCCATTGGTACTGCAAAGGCTGCGCTACAGGTAGGGTACTTTATTTTGGCTTGGGGGTAGTTCCTTACCTACCCTGAGCCAGCAACTATGCTCACAACCTAGAAAGCTGGCCAGTAAGGAGCAAAGTTTAGGTGTCCAAAATTTACAGGGTGTCTCACGTAGACCTCCCTAACAACTCAGCCTTATAACTTCCGTATTACAACAGGTATCAAGCTGAAATTTTGTCCCCAGAAACCCAAGGAAATAGGAAACTTTGTGGCAAAATTTGAGCCAGATATAGGGGAACTAGGGATGAAATTACGAGCTTGCAAATGCGACAACGTTTTTCAACATTTTGAAATCAATGGTGCCACTATTGACTGCGAAAGCTCCTTGAACGCTGTTATGGGCGATAAATCGCCTGTTTTTTTTTAATCCTTTGTGTTCCGGAGTGTGATGACGTTCAGCCATTTTTGTTCCACCGTAATGGATGAGCTGCTTGATCATGCTGAGCAGAAGATTCTAATCTCAAAACCATGCTCAGTGTGGACAATGATAAAAACAGGGTCCAAAATTTCCAAGCCTGTAATTTCATTCACTATGGGCCTATCTGGCTCAAATTTTGCCACAAAGTTTCCTATTTTCTTGGGTTTCTGGGGACAAAATTTCAGCTTGATATCTGCTGTAATGTGGAAGTTATTAGGCTGGATCGTTAGGGAATTCTATGTGAGACACCCTGTAGAACCTACATCCCGTGTGTTGTGTAGAATACTGCAGTACCATGTGTTGGTTGCACAGTCATCTCTCTGTTTTGCAAGTATGTCGTGTTTTTGCATGTGTTGACACACAGCTTTCTCTTTGGTTTATTGTTTTGTAGGCCCTTGACAATTTGGATCTGTTTGGTGCTCATGGCTCGAAGACTTCAATGGTTCACGTTTTAGCGGATGAGACGCAAAGATGCAATGTAGGCTTAGAAAAGCTTTTACCTTGATATGTGCTTGATGCTCATCCTGCAAATGAGAACTAATAATCTAATGAGATCTAATTTTGCAGGCTATTTTGGAATCTTTGCTGCCGAGGGAAAGCAATTCCAAGGTTTGTTTGCCATGCACTGTGCATGCCAGTGCTGGTTGCTTAGTATAATTTGACAATAGTTAGTTTCTTATATCTACTGCTCGCATTACACCGATGCGTGTTTTTTTACATAAGGGTTTCTGGCGTTATTTTGGACAGTTGGTTAACCCAACCGACAGTTCTGTGTCCTTTTCTGTATCTAGGAGACAGACGGCGCCCTTCTCAGTATCATTTCCTACCCAGCCTTCGCTGTGGAAGACCCAGCCTTGATTAGTCTTACCAGATCGCAGGTTCTTTCGAAGCTCAGGGGCAAATATGGATGCAAACGCTTCCTGAGAGACGGATACAAGACGCCTATTGAGGTATGTATGTAAGTAATGTATGCTTTCTTTTTTTCGAAAGAAGGCTTTTCGCTACTTGCGCTAGGGTCTTTCCATGTGGAATGAACAAATTTTTTTAACAAATTGTCCACTACCATCTCCGATTTTGTTGTGCTTTGGCTCACTGAAAGTAATATGTAGGACGATGCAACCAGCCAAAATTTCAGCCCCTATCTCCCAGTGGTTCCCGAAATATGACCCCTCAAAAGTTGGGGTTCGGAGCCACTCGGACCGTAAACGGGTGACCTTCGAGCTCAGTTATCTCAGCTCCCAATGCAGGGAATGGTAGCTTGTGACATACCATTCGAAAGCTTTTGATCTGCTCTATATTTCTGTTCCTACTGCAAAATGCTCTATCTGTAACCCATTTTGAGTTATTTGAATTTCTAGATCTCAACATCAGTTTTCTCAAATACCCCATCTGAAATGTTGATTTTTGAGTCAAGTTTTGGCATCAGCACACCTTGTTTACCCTATATATGAAGTTTTTGTTTTGTTTATCGCACCATAAGCCACAGAAATGGCCAAAAATTACCAAAATGGCTCTCGCAGTCGTGTTAGTTTCAGTTGCTGTATGATGAAATTTTCATGAATGTTCATGCGTGTGAACTTTTCTTTGTATTTATGTGTTTTCTAAATGTTGTACTTTTATGTTTTGGGTGGTCTACTTGCTTCAGATGGCTTCCAGATGGCTCTCGTTGATAAATACCCTACAGTTAAACTCTGTATAGGGCAAAAGATATGTACAAACTGTGTTACAAGGCTCACAGCAGAGGAAAAAGGCTGAAGATGATCTGGAAACAGATGGAACAGATGATGGAGCTAGCTCTGTCATCATCATAATCTGTTCCATCTGTTTTACAGATCATCTTCAGCCTTTTTTCCTCTGCTGTGAGCCTTGTAACACAGTGTTACATATCTTTTGCCCTATACAGAGCTTAACTGCAGGGTATTTATCAATGAGAGCCATCTGGTAGCCATCTGAAGCAAGTAGACCACCCAAAACATAAAAGTACAACATTTAGAAAACACATAAATACAAAGAAAAGTCCACACGCATGAACATTCATGAAAATTTCATCATACAGCAACTGAAACTAACACGGCCGCGAGAGCCATTTTGGTAATTTTTGGCCATTTCTGTGGCTTATGGTGCGATAAACAAAACAAAAACTTCATATATAGGGTAAACAAGGTGTGCTGATGCCAAAAATTGACTCAAAAATCAACATTTCAGATGGGGTATTTGAGAAAACTGATGTTGACATCTAGAAATTCAAATAACTCAAAATGGGTTACAGATAGAGCATTTTGCAGTAGGAACAGAAATATAGAGCAGATCAAAAGCTTTCGAATGGTATGTCACAAGCTACCATTCCCTGCATTGGGAGCTGAGATAACTGAGCTCGAAGGTCACCCGTTTACGGTCCGAGTGGCTCCGAACCCCAACTTTTGAGGGGTCATATTTCGGGAACCACTGGGAGTTAGGGGCTGAAATTTTGGCTATTGCATCATCCTATATACTACTTTTAGTGAGCCAAAGCTCATCAAAATCGGAGATGGTAGTGGACAACTCGTTTGTTGATTTCACATAGAAAGACCCGCTAACACTTTTGGTGGCCCCACGGTATTTATTGAAAGTTTAGATCGTGCCCCCCCCCATAAATTCTTAGCGCAACTGGTCGATAGACCTCTTAGAATATATAGGCGGATTATTTTCGACCGATCTTCTGAATGTAGGACCCAACTCGCCTGTACTACGAACCGGTAGAGCTGCAAAAATTCGAAGGCATTGAAGCGGAGTGGCCTCTTTTCTTCTGCTACCTGATTTTGGATGGATTATTCTGTGACAATTTGGTTCAGGTTAGTCGCACATTCTTCTCATATTGAATTGATTCAACTTTACACTAAGTATGAACTCTTGGTACTTTTGCGCAGATGGCAGAATATAGGGATATGTTGGAAGAAGTACTGGTGAAATCGGATCACGGTATTCGCTTGGTACCGGAGTTGTACACTGTACCGAAGGAGAATGTAAGTGAAATAAATGTATGAGACTGCGGGGTAATTCGGACCTGCTGGTGTGGGGAGGGGGGAATTCTGGCTACCAATAGGGAAACCTAACAAGTATACAACACCAGATATCAGAGCGCATAAAAGGATGATTTGATGCCATAATCACCGATTTTCTCCCTTCCCAACTGGAAATAGGTTGGGATGGCCCGAATTACCCCGAACTTTCTTTACCAACCTCAGCTGCTTTGGTCGCAGTAAACTAGACAGTATTAAGCGAAGGTCCCCTTGAGCTATTCCACTCACTAAAGTGCGCTATACACGTTGGGTGGTGTTTGAACTTCGAGTTTAGTTTTGACTGTCGAGCTTTTTCACTTAATAACGCGCGCAAAATTTGCTCATCTATCTTCACACGGTGAAGAGTTGCAACTCACGGTGAATTCACCGGTGTGTCGCTATGCTTAAACCACCTTGACTTCACTACTTGCCACGTGTGTAGCGCACAACTGTCCGTTCTAACTGCCACGTTATTCTACCATGAATATAATGTTGTAGGCCGCTTTGGAACAGCTCAAGCCTGGTTCACAACCTCGCCTAGCCGCCGGAAGCACGCCGTACCTGTGGGCTCAGTCGCTCTACATTGTGATTGAACTCATTGCGCAAGGATTCCTGAAACCGGCAGAGTTGGACCCTCTGAATAGGCGATTTGCCACGGAAAAACGTCCGGACACAGTGGTGCAAGGTATGTACTCAGTTTTATGAAATCTTGATAGGTAGCATGAATTGTAGAACTGAAGAGAAAACTGCGTTTACCTATGGTCTTGTTGGATTCGTTGCAGTGGTTGTATTGGCTGAAGATCAAGAAGTCAAAGACCGACTCGCCGCGCATAAAATCCACGTTGAAACAGTGGAAGAAGTGAAGCCATTCACTGTGCTGCCGGCTTCCGTTTTGGGAAAGCTTTATGCTCAACTCGGTACGTAAGTCATTTCACATTTAAGCTTACCTTTACCTCGCTCGTCTCTGTTTTATGAGCGCCTATTTACGAGTTGCGGTAACGCGATTGGGTTGGTTGATAGCGACCCTGCGGTATCGAATCTTTCACTAAATACCGCAGGGTCGCTATCAACCAACCCAATCGCGTTACCGCAACTCGTCCATAATAGGTGAGGTTGAAATAAGGAAAGTGTCAAAAAAGTTATGCTTGAGGGAACTCTTCACACCTTGGCATTCCGGCATAAGGTGTCGGCAAAAATTTACACTTGAGAACACTTCACAACAGACGATAACGACACCTATTTTTACCTCACGCCGTTCTTATTTCAACCACACCTATTGGACATTTTTACTTGTCCTTCCTTTGTTTCAGGAAAATATGACAAGACCAATCTGAAATTAGCTGGCAGGCTTTCAGGAGAAGTGGGCTTGCTTAGCACAAGCAAACTGTATCATATCGGAGACAGATACTTCGCTTTTACTCCTCAGGTAATGCGCAATTTATTATCGTGACTACTTGTTGTACTACTTGTGACCAGAGGTGCGTATGCTAGTGATACTCGCGAGCTGTTTTACGTCATCCGTTTAGCTGCTTGGTAATGTGGGTTAATGTACGTTTCCTCGATTTTCGAAATAAATACCTACCTACCTACCTACCTATTACCTACCCTACCTACCTTGTTTGATTCTTGACCTGGGAATCGAACCCGAGGTGGAGGGCAGTGGCGCCTTCTACCACTCTGCCATCGTCGCAGCTGTTTTCATTTGCTATTACGCTGGATTTATTTCTGCTGGGAACTGCGAAGCATTTTTTCGATAAAATGATACTACTTATCTGGGTAATTGAAACAATGACTGTTCACTGTAGCAGCGCCTTTTACTCCTCTACCACCGCCGCAGATGGCTAGCAAATGTGTAAAATGGTTGTATTATGTTATTCTGTTGTGTAGTTTATGGATCCGGATCGATTCTACCTGAGTCACGACATGAAAATGATGCTGGATCTGATGAAAAGCGAGCTGATTGACGTGAAAAACTCCTGGGCTCTAGTGGGACGACCTCTGGTGGTGATGACACTAAGCAGGCGGATGCTATTTCTGGGTATGAAAAGTTTTCGGTTGTATGGAAAGGAAAGGTAACCCAGTTTGAATTTTGCTACTTGAGCTAAGAATGTATGGGTGGTAGCGAACTGACCCAGCTCAGTTTTTCTGTCCGTTTTTGCCCCCGTCGGCACCGATCGAAAAAGGCCCTGAAAACCCCATAATTCTTAGCGCAGCGCAAATAGCGAATTTATCCCGTCACAGTTTCGGTAGGACAGTCACGTGTTCACATAATTATCCTGTTGGAATTTTGCATATAGTGCAAATTTGCCTAAAGATTATCATATCAACCCCCTTCCCTTTCCAGTATTTCTAGTTGGCTTATATAAACTGTGGTGGTGCTGTAATCATAATCTGATTGATTAGGAGCTAAAGCTAAGAACATGAGGTTTTTCCCTTATGTGGATTTTTACAGGTTCGGGAGAGAAGGACGATACAAAAGTGTCCATGGGTCTGATAGGAACGTTGAAGAAGCTGAAAAGCGGCTATCTAAGTGGGACAAGGTGAGAGTCGAACTCGAACGCGAGCGCCTTTAGCCACTGAGCCACGAGGACGAATGCAAGATTGTTTTATGTGTTTTGCAGGGTTGTGATGGGAAAACTGGAGGAATTTCTGACCACCAGCTGCATCACTGGCCTGGATTTTCTGATCTCAACCGACCCTGAAAGTACATAAGATTAAGAGTCCGTTCATGCTTGATTCTGTGCAGCTTTAGCTTGTCTGGCCAAAATTAGCGGTTTTCCTTTGGCGTTGTGTTGGGTAAAACCGAACAGTAGTGCAACCAAACACCCTTTACTTTCTCTCAATTTAATACATAGTTTTACATCACGTAATAGGGTAGTATGGGCATGGGGTAAACTCGGCCACGTTAGAAGCTCTTGTGACCTTGCCGTTTGAGCAAATGGTCAACCAAATAGCTCATTTGAAAGAGGGGAGCTCAAGGAATCGATCGATATCATACTTATCTCAATCGGTCGATTCGTTGCTGAGATATGCACTCCTGAAACTAAGGCGGCCGGATTTTCCCATGGCCGAGTTTACCTCATACTACCCTATATGAATGACTCCGATGTTCTGTTCTTTTTTGCAGTAGTGGACGACGAAACGAAGCGAATTCTGGATGAAATGCTCGGGTTTTCCTCCTTACTAGTCAGTGCTGGCGGTTATTTACCGGGCAGTTCCTCTCGCCCCGCGTTGAAACGACTGGAATCTTCGACGTTACCACGCAAAAAAGTCTCCGCCTTTCGAAATATCCCGCAGAGGCACAGGAGCATAATGTTGGATCCGAATGAACCTGGTATTTTGTTTATTGTTGTTGGTTTTTTACGTAGGTAGGGTACTGTGGGGTAAATCCGGCCACCTAAGCCCCCTGTGAACTTGCATTTCAGGAAATGATGAACCAAATAGCTTATTTTATAGGGGAGAGTTCAAGGAATCGAACGATATAATACTTGTCTCAATAGATACATTGGATTGGATGCTAAGATATACAGCCCTGAAACTTAGGTGGTCGAATATTCCCGTGGCCGGGTGTACCCCATAGTACCCTGCTAATAGAAGAAAAGATCGGAGAAGGTGGAGTTGTTTTGTATGAAAGATCTTACCGTTATTTCCTCCCGTATATCTCCGTTTACAAATTGAGCTGTTTCTTTATCTTTCCTTTGAAACATCAGCCCAATTTCCCCATTTCTTTCAGAATTTATCCGCATGCGTCTGCGCTATTCCCAATCCAACGACACCTCCTCAGTCACCACCATTTCTCCGCAACGACAAATCTCCGTACAGGACGTGGACCTGATTTCCCCGCCCGCCCTTCTATTGGAGAGCCCCACTGGTGCCCCCGAGCTGGGGGGCCCGATTACCCCCGTGATCACCTCGGGTTCCGTCACCCCCACGAGTCCTGTGAGGAGCAGAAGCATGGGGGAAGAGCATTTTGCGGATTTGATGACAGAAGAGCGACAACAAGAAGGAGAGACCGGGGGTCAAGAGGGCCTGCTGAGGGAAGGCAGTTCTTCGGAACTCAAAGCTGTATCCTCAAGGTAGGAGGGGAGGGTAAAGTGGGCTAAATCTGGCCGAGGGAAAATAGTCGGTGGTTAGCTGGAAGGTCGCTAGTGCGCTCTGCACACGTGGTGAGCAATTAACTCGCAACAGTTAACTGTATTGTTATATGTGTATTGAAGTATTAGGATAGCAGTAAATTCATCCACCGTGCGAACAAGTGAACGTGTGAGAAGTTTTGCGCAAAACAAAGCTCGAAATTCAAACTCACCGTAAGTTTGCTCACCACGAGTGCAAGCGCACTACTGGTCGCTATGCTGTGGTCTCTTCTTGACTTTCCTAGCTAGCTAGCGTGAGCAGAGACTGTGTGAAGTTGACCACGGACTAGACTAGACGGACGGGCTGTGATGAGCAGCTTTTTTCCTACAGCGCTATGAGAAGAGAGATGCTGTGATTAGACGCCTGGCTGTGTCTGAGCCCGTAGCCTGTGCTCCGTTTGCGTGAATTAGTTTGGCGCAAAACCGCGGACATCCACGGACTGACATTGACATACAATAGCTGCTCTATGGTACAAACTTTCCCCTGTTAACCTCCTAACCCTATAGCATAGTGGGCGTATGTGTGTAATTTTAGATTACAACTGGAAACTTTGGAAGATTTGAGCTGCGAAGATCTGGTGGAAATGTTGGAGGAAACAGAAAGCATCGAGGAACAAGGCGACCTGGTCTATTGCTTGTGGCAGAAAAGGTTAGCGTTGACTTTCTTCATGACCTCTTCGAAGCGCGTTCTTAGAGAGTAAATAGTGCAATCGGTGCGTAATAGGTGTGGTTGAAATAAGAACGGTGTGCGAAAAGCGTCGTTTTCATCCGCTTCTCAAGTATGAATTTTTGCTGACACCCTTGCGGGAACGCTAGAAAAATAGTCCTTTTGTACGTTGTGAAGCGGTCTCAAGTATAAACTTTTTGACACTTTTTCCGTATTTCAACCAAACCTACAGTGTGAACAGCTGTGAACCTTGCATTTTGCTATGTGTAGAAAAATTACGGTCCAAAACTTTTCACATGTCCATGGACTGTCCATGACCGAAGCACGCACAGTACTTATACGCACCGACTTTATTGCTCCTCTGATGTTAGCGCTGGCGGCAATGTTATATACGTAACATTGCGTATTTTTGTCTTAAGAGGTCCGGATTGGGATACGGGTATCGGGGGAAGGGAGGGCTCATCAGTCCGAAAGTTACTGGAGGAATTGTACAACAAGGTAAAATAAGCATTATACTCACTCGGTATAAGTAAGAGAATGTGTGGCTAATTACAAAGTCGCGGCAGGGCTTTTTTCGCGAAAAATTTCCTGGAATTTTCCCGCTCATTTTCTCGCAATACACTCTTGCACACGGATGGAAATTGCACGTTTCTCAGTGGTCTGACTGAGTAATCTCATGACTTTGATGTTTCACGTCAAGAACTTGTGAGCGGAACAGTCGTGAGTGGCTTTCAGCCCTAAGCCTAAGCCTAAGCCTAAGCCTAAGCCTAAGCCTAAGCCTAAGCCTAAGCCTAAGCCTAAGCCTAAGCCTAAGCCTAAGCCTAAGCCTAAGCCTAAGCCTAAGCCTAAGCCTAAGCCTAAGCCTAAGCCTGAGCCTGAGCCTGAGCCTGAGCCTGAGCCTGAGCCTGAGCCTGAGCCTAAGGCTAAGCTGTATTTTCTCGTAAAATAGTAGGGGAGTTGACAAGAAAATGGCCTAATGTTTCATATGATATATGTTCTGGTTACTTTGAGAGAAATGATTGGTAGATAGGTAACGGGAAAGGAAAAGCAAAATAATAAATTACATGATAAAATGTAATGGTGACACAATTTTCAGGCGTGTTATTCGCACACGTGGTGGCTGGTTCGATTGTGTGCCGGATTGTTGGACAAACGGGTGGAGGATTTAGCCAAGGTAGGCCGTACTTAGTTCTGCACTTGAGCTTCTTTAACCCGTACCATAGCAGCATTGCTTCTTCAACCAGTAGTGCTCCCATACAAAAATCGAATTCAATCGGTTCACTTCTGAGCCGATGCTAATGAGATAGGTTCATTTTTTCTTAGCTAATTTACAGTTACAAGAAATTACACTACAATATGCAACTACGCAGAGTACTGTGGGGTAAACCCGGCCATCTACACTCCATTGAAGTTGTTGTTTCAGCAAATGATGAACCAAAAAATGTAGCTCATTTTGAAAGAGGAGAGTTCAAGGAATCGATTGATATAATATTATTCTCAATCGGTCCATTGGCTGCTGAGATATGCAGCCCTGAAACTCGGGTGGCCGGATTTTCCCATCGGCCGGGTTTACTCCATGTACCCTATAGGCTATTTTTTTACAGGCAGTCACGGATTTACTCGTTCGACAGAAGCAGATTACAGTCGGCATGCCCGCAATCACCGAACTTAACATAACTCGTCCCCTCTCACCCGAACAACTGCAAGCGTTCATAAAGGAAGCTTTTGGACGCGATATCAACTCTGTCATCCTGGCTCAAGTACGTAGAAAAAAGGCAACCCGTTTCCATCCTTAGCTCAGTGGCCCGCTACAAACACACGAGCTCCGAGAAGGAGCTCGGAGCGAGTTCGGTTTGAACCGAAGCGAAAGTCGGTTGCTCACAAGGCTCCGAAATACGTAACTATAAGCTTGGCTGGTTTCCCACGCACTTTTGTAAAAGCGGAGCGAGTGCAAACTCGGTGATTTCACATATATTCGGAGTTCACGTGTGTAGCGCACCAGTGGTAGAAAGCGCCGCTTGTGGATTCGACTTCCACAGCTGTACTGCTGTTTTTACAGTATCTTTATTTGCCGGATCAGGCATGTAGGGAACTGTTGCACCGGTAGCTGAGCGGTAGGAGGCGCGCCACCTGCGGGTTCGATTCTCACCAGGTTTCGCTGTGTTTTGCAGGAGATTTTGGTCTACTTGGGCATGTTTGTACGAACGGAGCCACAATTATTTCGAGAAATGCTACGGCTTAGAGTTGGACTGATCATTCAGGTATATAGCATGGTATCGGTTGGTTGGTACTGTTTGTTCTGTTGTTATTATTCTTTGAAATACGATTTTTCCTGAAGCCGGAAAGACATAAAATGAAAATATAGGGTGTTTCATAATAAACTCTCCGGATGTTAGTGCCTTCTCATTCATCATTTGAGCGTTCGATTTCGGTGCGCTCTTTTACATTTGGTAGCTAAGGCTTCCACAGTTGTGCAGGCAAAATTTTAGCCGTGTAGTCCTTCTACCAGGGAAGTTATGAAAGCTCAAACTTTCGGACCCAAAAATTTACGTTTTTTTCACTATGGGGATAAACCCGGGCAAAGGCCGAAGTTATCACTCCACGGATGATTTTTTCAATTTTCTTCACAATGGCGTAGTAGATTTGGTTCTGCCGCGTCTTACATGGGATACTGAACAAGATTTGAAAACGTATTCGCTTTTGGATGGTAGAATATGCTCTTTTTTGTGGTACAATATTTGGCAAATCCCCGATTTCTGAGGTCAGCCTTTCTGAGCTGTTTTGAGTTGCTTCCTGTTGGCCTAAAAAGTTGAAATTTTGCACGCTTAAACGTTGAAGCCTTGGCTACTTATTGCAAAAGACGCATTTGAAAATGACACCCCGTTGTGGAGATAGAGACACAAACATTCTGAGAGTATATTATGAAACACCCTGTATAGTATGATTGTTGTGCTACACTAGGTCATGGCCTCGGAATTAGCCAGAGCCTTACATCAGAGTATGGAAGCAGCATTGGAACAGTTGTTGAATATCAGCCCGTTCGAAATGAAGACACTGCTGCATCATATTCTGAGCGGAAAGGAAGTGGAAGGTAGGCCAAGGGAGTAGTTTCGAGGGAACAGGGAATAAGGGATGCGTTAACCCCCTTCGTAATCGCAGGCGTCCACCTGTCCGTATCTACCCGCTAGACGGGGTTTGTATTTAGACGGGGTTTGTATTTCAAGGAAAAAGTTGCCAAAACGTCAAGAAACAAGGCAGGCAAAACGGTAAAACGCTCGAAAATCTTCTGCTCTGTTCCACCAACGGCTGTTTCGTCTTTGTCGGCATCCAAATCCCTTGACCCCGATTTTGACCGTCCTCGAGCTTCCTCCTCAGCACAGGATCGGTGTCTGCGGGGCGGTCGACGTCATTTGTTGTCAGTTCTTCTTTTCACTCGCTCCTTTTCCGCTCCCAGATGATTGAACAAGGTCGACGACCCCGCAGCATCGATTCAAACTTTCACTAAATACCGCGGGGTCACTATGACCAACCCAATCGCGTTACCGCAACTCGTCCATAGGAAACTAATCCGTCCAATGAATGTTGTCTTCATCGGGCCTTTGTTGCGAAAGAAATAAGAAAGATCATTCACGGACAACTCTCGTTGGACGGGCTACAAAGGTTTTTAGTTGGATTATTTTTGGAGGTTTTATTTTTAATTTGAGTTTGATAAATAGTTGATAGGCCAACCTTTCGTTCAAGGAGAGAACTCCATTATCATGTTTCCATTTTTTGGGGACGCGCGCAAACGCCGTCCCCTATAATATAGCGGTGAGGATTGGCGCTTAACCATAAGCAAAAATGTCGGTCCACCTCCACCCGAAACTATGTACGTGCGTACAGTATGTACTAGAGAATACAACAGAGTATCATGAAATCAACGTAAAGGCGCCTCTCAGAGTAGTATATCTATGTAGTATGTACGTACCCGTAGTACAGGGTGTTTCATAATATACTCTCCGGATGTTTGTGCTTATATCTCCCCACCGGAGTGTCACATTCGAGTGCGGTTTTTTGCGTTGAATAACCAAGGCTTCAACGTTGATGCAGCCAAAATTTTAGCTTCCTAGGTTGCATTATCATGGCGCTGTAAGTTGTCAAACTTGCGGCGCCTTTTCGGTGCAAAACGGAGGCAGGGCACTGAGGCGTGGCACGGATTTGCATTTTCGCTTTTTTCTCGCTCTTTAATGTCTGTTCACCATTCCACGCTAACTTTTATGCATTTTTGAGCAGTCTTGTCGAAGATAGACTTCAGTTTGATCACCTTGGCATCAGCGTCCCAAGGAAAAGCTTGGATGACCGAATTTTGGCTGTAACACTGTTTGCTAAGTTCGAATCTGCAAGAGAAGTGGCATGGAGATGGAAAACTCTACCGAAACTTGTGCTCCAGATAAAAACTGGGGAGGGGAATACTGCGGAAGAAAAACTAAGGAGAGAACTGGGTTAGGTAAACTGGGGAGAGAAAAACCGGAGCCGATCTGTACCTGGCCGCCTGCAAAAATGTGTGAAAATTGACGCTTTGCAAATCGAGCTGTTTGAGCCGCTTCCTGTTGGCCTAGAAAGCTGAAATTTTGGCTACATCAACGTTGAAGCCTTGGCTATTCAACGCAAAAAACCGCATTCGAATGTGACACTCCGGTGGGCAGATATAAGCACAAACATCCGGAGAGTATATTATGAAACACCCTGTATGCACAAGAACTTGATGGATGCCTGCTCTCTGAATTGACGTTGTAATGCTTTATCGTTGCCGCACGCGTTTTTGGGGGCGAAGAGCTCAATGCGCTGAAGATACCTGTGTAGCAAATCAGCCCAAAGGCGCACGCTATTATAAAGCTAAATGGCGCGCACTTTTTATTCACTGATTTCAGATTCGGACCACACTTTCGAGGAATGCGGAATACATAATGATATCCCCGTGCGCGCTTCCTAGTAGAGTAATACGAGCGAGCCTGACCATCGTTGCATGCCGACTGAGTAAAGAAGGCACAACACTTTTTATTGGGCCGATGATAGAAGCTTGCTAGCGCTAGTCTAGTGAAGAAAGGGCGCTGGAAATATTATGTAAAGGCAGAATACTAGGCCTATAGCAAAGAGATTGATGAGAATATGACTCACGCATGATTTAAAACCACAACCTATAAACCTGAGAGAGAAGTAAGCTCTTTCTTGATCATTGTACGCTTTTGTGCGTAGCCTTGCACGTTTGTACAATTTGGATTTAGTACCTACTATCTTTCTCCAAAAGGTTGCAGAAAAGAGTGCAAGTTACTACATGTACTACTACGTATGTACGTACGTACATACGCGAGCTGACAGAGAATGCAAAAGTTCTGTTCATACGACAACTGACGGGGACTACAAAATGAGGTAGGTACAAAATCCTGGATGCTATGAATGTAATCACACGACAGTTTTTTGAACGTGTCAAAATGTCTGTAATGAACATCCTATTTTTGAGTCGAGCCATATTGCATAGAAATGACACCAGTCAGTTTGTAACCGCGTCCCCATATATTTTCCATCTTGGAAAATAAAGAACAATGGTTAGCAGCAACGATGGAAAGTTATTGTGAATGGCGGAGCCAGCTCTGGGCACAAATGTGCAGCAGGCTTTTTGGGTGGCCTTGTTCTAGCTTTGGTTTAGCGATAGTTCTCTCTCTCTCTCTCTCTGAGAACGAATCGTACTGTGTAGACTGTTTCTTTTCTTCCCTGTATAGACGTTACGTAGTTCGAGTAACTTGCGTAGATGAGGTTTCAGAGGCGCAAGAAGATCTGGACAGCAGTTTCTTGACTCGAACTAATACGAAGGAGGAGAAGACTGGCCTTCTGCATCTGCGGAGGAAAATTCAGGCGCAAAAGGTTGCGCCATCCTTTCTTCCTTCGCTTCGCTTTGCTTGCCTTGCGTATTATGCATTCTTGGTTTGGCGCTTCGGAAGCTTTGATTGATGGCTCATTCACATTGGAAGGAGATGCTCTCGGCGTACGCCCGACGCATCCATGGCTGTCCATACCTTTGCTTGTAGAGCCATGTACACACCGAGCGTACGCCCAGTGTTATGTCTTCGATGTGAATGGGCATCAACTTGTTGTCTTTTGTTTGGGGTTGATGTATTCCTGTCTGTCTTTTTGTTCGTCTAAACTATTACTATACCAGTCGATGTCTTCGTACGTAAACGTACAGAATGTTTGGGCTACCTATTAAAATGTCTTCAGGAACTCGCTGTTTGCCTAGTTGGGCTACCGTTGCGTGTTCAGATCTCTAACTCTGTAATATGCCCCGTACGACTTAGTGTGGTGCGCTGTTATGGCGTGCTTTTTTGTTTCTTTGTAGACATGCTGGGCGATGAAGCAACCTACAGTAAGCTGGCCGAAGTTCGTCGTTTTGTGCAGCTACCTCGTCGAAAAGTACGGACGTCGCATTGTCATTTTTTTATGCGTGCACTTTATCTTGTGTCGTTGTTTTGTTTGTGCTGTACTGCACGCAAAAAGCTTTGCTGGGCTTTCCACGTCTCTTACATTCGAAGTAAATACAGACAGTAGGGTACTGTGGGGTAAAATGGGCCATGGGGTAAACCAGGCCATCAAGTACTGAAGACCGGGTAGCCGGGTTACCCTCACCTTATAAAACTGGCCGGGTTTACCCCATGATATCCTACGGCCCTCTGTTGCGAGAGTCCCAATAACTTGCTATTTTTTAACCTTACGCGGACTGAGACACAAGGAACCTTGTACACAGTCAATAGTGTTCATACATGGTAGAAAGTGTTCCGTACGTACTGTTTTTTTTTCTAGTCTGCTCCAGCCAAAAAGTTGGCAGAAGGCCAACTGTTCCCGTCCGAAGACGAGGCGACATCTTCGAGCGATGAGGAGGATATTTCGTTCGCTTCCGGTCAGTGGATCAGGCGTCGACGGATAGACGGCTCTCTGAATCGAGTCCCGCCCGATTTCTACGCCAAAATATGGAACGTCCTGCGCAGAATCGAAGGGCTCTCCATCGAGGGACACGTCCTGCATCAGAATTTGACGAAAGAGGTGAGGGTTTAAGTTTGGGTGCGGTGGGGTGCTAGGTTAGGGTACTGTGGGTAAACCCGGCCACCTAAGTTGCTTTGAATAAGAGGAGAGTTCAAGGAATCGATCGATGTCATACATTGTTTCAATTGGTCTATTGGTTGCTGAGATATGCGCCCCTAAAAGATAGGTTGTCGGATTTTCCCATGGCCGGGTTTACCCCGTAATACCCTATAATTTTTTGATGAACTGGTGGAACTTGTTGGTTGCCGTCTCTTTTTCCCTTCTGTTGTTACGCACTGCGTACGTATATGGCAATACGTAGCGTCCGAAGCCAGTAGTGTACGTAAACTTGTTCTACTAGGTACCGTATTTACCCATGCATAGCCCCATGGGGCTATGCAAAAATTGAGAGGTCCTATATGGGGCTATGCATAGGGGGCTATGCATGGGACATTTTTTATGTTTTGGAGAGGTGCACAGAGGCATATTTTTTAGGTCAAAAGCACATGTTTTAGGGCATAATTGAGGTCAAAACAGGGTTATTCTAGTACAATACACCCCCAAGCAGGCTTATAGGCATCTTAGCTTGGTGTGGGAGTGGCTATGGGTAGCTTATGACCAGCTTATGTAGGTAGGTTCAGGTATTGTACAGTACATATGGGGCTATGCATAGGGGGGGGTGGGGGCTATGCATGAGTAAATACGGTATGTAAGGGGAGTTTAGCCATCTGTCCCCGGACCGGTACCTGGTGGTGTGCCTAACTCCACATCTGTATCCGAGGGTAGCGGGTTCGATTCCCGTTCGGTTCTATATTTCTCTCTCCCCTTTTCGGGGCCCGGCTGGCTATCGCCGTACGGAACGCGGCACGTCACACTTTCCTGAGGAAAATCGCATATTTTTCTGTGTCAGATGACTACGGAAGAGATCAAGTTCGCGCTCACCGTCGAATCAGTGCTCAACCGTATCCCTGTGGCGGAGTACCGTCAGTTGCTGGTGGAGGCCTTGATGGTATTGACGATTGTAACGGAAAATCTGACGAGAGACGCGAAACTCAACCAGATCGGCGTACTGGCCGTGGAACGCGTCGTGCATAAGGCCAACGAGATATTCTTGGAAGATCAGGTATGTGTGTACCAAGAATTCGTAAGAAGTCCTTCGGGTTGAAGAAAGGCCCTATATGTTATTGATACTTGGTAGTGCACCAAGCCAAGAGTAGACCATGGAGTATTGCACGCGTTGTGAGAAATGGACTTCATGCTTGGGAGGGTCGTGACTCGTGAGACGGCCCCGTGTCATGACTAGCCGAAACATGTAATTCACGAGTTCACCCAGAGACGACGAATTATTTCGTTACTGTACTGCGGCGGCAGCCTGGGTGAATCCGTGATATTTGTGTATCGGCTGGTCAGTTGCGTGCCCACTGCCCGGTACTTTTTGCTGCAGGATTACCAAGAATCTGTAACGTAATTTTCAGAGAGAAGAAGAAGGTGAATCCATGGCTTGTTGCGCTCGCCAAGAGAGAATTCCGTGCGGCGGTAGCTACGGAGTCTGCAAGTACTTCTACGATATGCCGCCGTCGGGAAGATATGGCACCATCACGTATATGTGCAGAGCGGCTGCCTATATCTTGCCTGTAGAAGGAGACGAGAATATTGAATGCGCTGTACAATGACGAAATTTTACGTATGCGTTATGTTTGCATGTAGGCTACACATTTGAAGAGAAAATGTTTTGTCGATTTGTCGTGTGAGATTTCTGGTGCTGTTTTGTGATCCATGCTAGCCTCCTGCTATTTTGTGGTGCCTTGCGTATATGTTTATGTGCTCTGCAATGCATCTTGCAAGCTTGGAAGTAAATTTATTCGAGTTAATAGGTGTGGTGGTTCAAATAGTGGACCGGGTGACTATCACTTTCTCAGGTGGTTCCAATCCAGTGCACGAGTTTGTTTTGTACTAATAAGCTATTGATCACTTACTTACACTGCCCACTACTATTTGGACCACACCTATTGATGTGTCGTTGCTGATGTTATCAATTTTCGTCGATCAATATCGACGTGAAACTGTTTTGCACTTTTGAGTAATGTTGTATATCGAGAGTGTACACTTTTCTTTCAGCTAGCCACCCTACATTTATGGCTTCTTGCTCAAGAAGTCAGTATGTCCAGATGTTTTACCGGCTGTTATCACTTGCTGCCAGTTCTAGTACTTCTTATCACTGATAATGTCAACTGTGGTGATTGGAGCAAAATTGATTCGTCCGAACTTGAGTTACCGTCCGCTCATATCCCATATCACTTGAAACGGGCTCAAGAGTTAGCCGATACTTGTAAACAAGATGCTCAATGTCCATATCAGGTACTTTTACGTCCATATTCTGTTGTGAGCTGGTGGCTCAGAGGTAGCGCGTTGTACAGCGCAGGGTCACTCGTTCGATTCCCACCCTGTGCATGTGATTTACCTTACAGGGAAACATCAACTTTACTGGTTGTTGGGGCTACGAGAGAGGCTGCAAGTTTGAGCGGAGCTACAGCGCAAACAAGATTCGATGCCCTGGCAAAAGCAATTGGTATGTGTGTGATGTAGGGTACCATGGGGTAAAGTGAGACTGAATCCAAGACTCGTTCATATTGGACAATTTTTGTCAGAATACGCTGGGCGTACTTCCGTAGTATGTACGTACAGGACACGCAGGGTGATCATGGCTGTAATGGAGTTAAGCCAAACGATGTCTCAATGTGAACGAGCCTTCAATCTTTTCTCAACCTATACTTACGTGGCCAATAGTGGGCTACACACGTGGTGAGTAAACTCACGGTGAGTTTGAACTTCGAGTTTTATTTTTCTTGTTGTAGAGCATCCTCACTTGCTCCCAAGCTTAAATTTTTCTCACGTGTTCACACGTGGTGAGTTACAAACTCCCGGTGAATTCACCGCCCTCCCTATGCTTCATCGCATACTTATTTGGAATTCCCCGTGAGTTTACTTGCCACGTGTGTAGCGCGCTAATGTGTACTTTCTGTTCTGACCAATAGATTGTTGGCTTGAGTATGCACTGGGTTACGTATCCGTACCTTACTACACTAGGTACTCTGCTTATCGTGTATGTTATTTGCTTGCTTTCCTTTGTTTCACAGGCCTCAAGCGCAAACCAAAGCAGATCAGATTCGACTTTTTTGGAGCCAAGGCGATTTCGGATATCTACAAGATAGAATGCGGGATATGGTCGACTTTTGCACATCTGATCCCGAGGTACACTGTACGTTTATTTGCGATATATTATAGTTGACTTCTGGTGCACACGCACAGAGTGAGTCACTGAATTCGAAGATACCTATTTTGCAGCTACTGACTGTTTGTGTGTACTCATGGAGCTTTAGTTTTGCTATTTTGGCCATTTGTTACCTAGGATGCTCACGGCTCTTTTCTGTCCTGTACCGACCACCTTCGATATTGCTACGCGAGGAATTTTTTCTTCGATTTCAAGAGCTTCAATGCTGCCAAAACTTACAACAAGTACCTACTGACAGTTCTATGTAAACTTCTCTTGAAACGTGACGTGAGACAATGTACGTATGTAGTGCTTACATACATAATATGTAGCCAAACAATTGAGCTAAGGATTGCATCGTTATTTGCCCATTCACATACCTAGAATACATGCTAGGGCGTGTACGCATGGCGTGTCCGTCCATTGCTCGACACAGGCGAAAGCACGGACAGCCATGGATGCGCCGGGCGTACGCCGAGCGTATTTCCTTCCTATGTGAATCAACGAGCCGTTGTTTCATAGGTACCGAGATGATTTGATTCATGATGGCGAAGTTGGCGGAAGGTGCACGAAAAAATTCGACAATCTTCATTTGAGATCGAGAGGAGATCATAGGAGCCCATTCAGAGCTGGTATGTATGTGTTGAATGTCTTAAACCAGTTGCTCTGTGAATCATGGGTGGTCGCAGTCTACCCCTCTGTATTTACACCTTTTTTTCGCTGCTTTTTGCCCTTCCCCTTACCGATCAAGAAGATGCAGTGAAGAGTGTAACACAGAGGGTCAGCTCACCGAACCCCCACAGTACCGTCGCCCA